>CM040991.1:21210920-21222427 GCA_022985145.1 Pangasius djambal
CAGGTTTGTGTATATCTGTGCAGTAATGTGTATATCTGTGCTGTTTCGTGTAAATCTGTGTATTTGTTGTGGTTTAGCTTGGTACCTCACTGATCTTTTTTCCCTTGATCAATATAATATTAGCCTCACTTTCCTGGCCCCTTTTATTTAATTAGAGCGCCCCTACTCTCCTCTGTAGAGGTAGAAAACAGATGATTAATTAAATGTATTCTACCTGGCCCCTTGCTGAGATTAATTAAAGACCTCAAGACCAAAATTCCCACTCCAGTTCAACTTAGCCTGTAATTACTGGCTAACAAAGAAAGTACTACTATTTTTTTTCTTTTAGCCTGAGCAACATGCTGCGATTTCACACAGGGTTCTCAAGGGAACGCTGAATTTAAAACCCAATCATCGGTTATAAAGTACATTATCGTAAGACGCATTTAATGATTCATTCAACGTTTTCAATCACTGAACAATAAAAAAAAATAAAAATAAATCAGCAGCTGACACAGATGTGGGCTGTACACTGGAATGACATGGTTGGAGAAATCTAACCAATTAAAAAAAAAAAAAATCTATATATTTAACTTTAAGTTTTCCGACATCTTCAGAGTTTATGTTCTGGTTTAACTTCAATTTCAAGAGAGAGAAATTTGTTTCATGGTATAAGAGGAAAAAACAGACTTGTCCTTGTTGATTAGTTTCCTGCATTTTCTATTCCTTAAACATTATAATCAATTTTAATTGACTTTCCATTAAAAACATTCACACATGAGGAATCAGTAAAGAAAAAGAAAAAAGAGGGAAAAAAAAAAGATGATGGGCACAGAGGTTAAAAGCACAAAAAAAAAGTCAGATGGGAAAAACAAGAATCAATAAAGAAAGGCTTAGAAGAAAACAACTGGGAGAGCACAGGGAAGCGTTCCAAGCAAGCCAGAGAAAGAGACGGTGAGATTGATTTTCTGTAATGCTCTCTGTGTCTCTTGCTCTCTCTCATCTCTCTCTCTCTCTCCCTCTCTCTCTCTCTCTCTCTCTCTCTCATGGCTCCTTTCATCCTCAGAGATTCAGGCCAAATCTCATCACTCAAATTGATTAAACCACATAATCAAAAGCTTTGTTTAAGAATCACTAACACAGCATTCGTATTCCCTGCTCATGTTTGATCAAGGAAGCTTAGGATGGATTTTTAGCAAATCCACTCTGGAAGTGTGATAACTTCATAACTTCGCCACATACAAATCCATTTTGCTGAATTGCAGTTTGAGACTTTCAGTTTCTGAGACATCTGGCTCAGATATAAAAATTTTCACCACTGTGAATTAAAAGATTTAAGAGGGCTGAAGTTTTTCAGGAAGCACCTCAAAAGAGAGGGGGAAATTAGGAAATATTCTCTTCTCAAAATGACTGCAGGATTTTTCGCAATTTACAGGAGCGGAGCAGAACATATTGCAGCCTTGGCATGTTCCTGATTGGTGATGTACTGCAATCCGAAGTCATTTGTACTGTATATTATGACTAATCTTCCCTTCACCACCACCTACCTTTTTTTCTTTACATCCCTGGATGTACTTTGGCGTTCTATGTCTCTCGCACTCTCTCTCTCTAACATTTCCCAGAAGAGAGCCAGATTTTATAGGGGGATTGCCAGATCGGGAATGACATCATTCCATTAGAACAGGGGTCAAGTCATTTAGGCCAAAATCAGCTCTCTGCCTCGTTTCATTAGGCATGTGTAAACTTAAATAATAAATATAAAAATATTGAAATGGTCCGTAATATTCGGCATCTTCACACTAGACCAGTAATATCTAGAATTCACACCAGACCCATAGCGTAGCGACAGTCTGTGCTCCACACTCACCACTGTACAGTTAAAACACTAGCTAAAATCAACATGAAAAAAGGACAGTTGATGGAGCACAAGGACAAGAGAGTTGGGAAACTAAGGATATGTGTGTATTGAACAGAAATCATCCTGTGTGATATGGCCACATGGTGTATATTCCAGTTTATGCTAGTTTTGTACTTTTATCTTCAAAAACTACTACTAGACTAGTAAAACTATGACTAGTATCTGTAGATGAAAGAACCACTCAAAACTGTCAAACAGGTTTTATATAAAAGTCAATCAAATTGGTGTTCCACCTGTCAGTATCTTTAATGCTAATTAAAGATTGGCATGGCGGTAAGCCACAGTTCCAGGGTCCTTGGTTCGATCTTGATCTAGCGTTACAGTCTGTGTGGGGATTTTTGTGTTCTCTCTCTGTCCCTGTGTGTTTCCTCTGGGTTTTCCAGGTTCCTCTCACCTCCCAAAAGCATTTTTTTTCTGGATTGGCTGCTGAAAATTGTCCATAGGTATGAATTTTTCCCCTACAAAAACCCTGGAAGGTCCAAGTACCATTGGATTCATGCCTTTTGCTACAAATCCAGTAGTACTCAGGGCAGGATAAAATACTTAGTGACATTTCATAAATAGAAATTTATAAAACCCATTAAAGCTGCTGGATTAGAAGTAGCCCAAAAGTCATTCGGTTCTCTGCCAAATAATGAACAACAATATTTATCACCCAATCCTGTTACCTCGCTCTCACTCCCAGGACTCCTAATCACATACACCTGTCTCCATTCACTGGTTCACTACAAATACACACACCATTGCAAAGTATCACTCCTAGCTAATCAGTAATGGCATTACCAAGCCTTTATTATTGAGTGCACTCTAGTCTCATTTTGACTCTAAGGTGGCGGGGTAACAAGATAAGAAACCAGGCTACAACACCAAAAGCAGAAAGATAAACAGTCAGGCGTCTCTCTCAATCCAGTCGAAATATTCCTTATACTGCCTCTGCCTCTCCCATCCTAAAAAGAAAGGAACATAGCCATCTTTTCTATTGGTTTATAAATAATGGTGTAATTCACTAAGAGGTGTTAGTGCACCATCCGTGTCATAGCACCAAGCTGTTAGAAATCCGGCAAAGATGAGTCAGTAGACAGGAGAATGGTTTGATCTCTTTAGATTCCTGATATTTATCTTCAGACTAGCTTTTTCACCAGTAGAAGTATAACTTCAGAAAGTCTACACAGGCTCAATCTCAAGATTGAGGGGGCAGCATAGGGCATCGAGAGTGAGAAGGAGAACCAAGGGGGAGCGAAGTAGGCAGAACCAGAGAGTGTTGTCACCTCTGACCTCGGTGTGTTCTGAGACCCACCATACCAAGACACGAGGAATGAGAAATACAACCTATTCAGAGACAGCAATCAATGCAGTCTCATGATTGCACTTTTCTACGATTTGGAGATGATCCAAATTGTGGTGGGTTGTCTGGTTTTCAGTCAACTTACACTAGTTCTTCAGCTCACAAATACTTGATTCCTACCCTAGACGATGGCCAAAGGAAGTTCTGATATAGGTGTTGGAGACAGCATAGGGTAGGATGACACCAAACTCACGGGACAGCTACAAATATGGTAGTGGAGATGGCAAAACATAACTGAAATATGATGGACACAAAATATCCACATTAGGGTTATTATATCCTATCGGATTCCCTTTTGAGTCTGGTTCCTCTCAAAGTTTTTTCCTCATGTTCGCTTAGGGTTTTTTTTTTTTTTCCTCTCCACTGCCACCTCTGATTTTCTCATTAGGGAATCAAATGATTTTCTATAGAGCTACTATGTGATAATATCTATTGTTAAAAGGACCAGAAATAAAATACATTTTAATTGAACTCGCGTGTGTGTTACACGTCTAAGTACCATCTAAGTATCATTTACTCCATTTCTTGCGTTTAGTTATCCCTCTTTTGTGTCTAGCTTCTGGTTATTTCTTGGACACTTCTAGTATATGTAAATGAATTCACAAAAGCCAATTTGTATACAATGCTATGAGCGGTTAAGGTTACAGCGAAGGCCAGGGTCAGCTGTCAGAGCTTTTCATGCAATTTCATTCATATTAAATCTCCCATATTAAAGTTCGTATTAATTCTCCATAATATTGGGCTGTCCTAGTTTACACTTGACTTCTGGAGTCTATTCTTCCAGATTGGCCAGCTTCGGGCCTGGGTAGCTCCTTTCTTTTACACCACATAGACATGGCAGGTTGTCTCTATTTCCCAACTGTGAAAGAGAAGCTGTTGAAAGAGGTTACATGACAGCTCACCTTTCACAAAAGTGCCATTCTATTCCCCAATTTTTCAGCTTTTGAGGCAGAGAGGCAATCAGACACAGCAGAAGAGAATGGCACGCCACACTGTCGTCTGGCATTGGAACACTTTAGCATCCCAAAAAAGAAAGGTGAAAAAGAGAGAGGAGAGGAGCATGAAAAATGATTACCTTAAACTTTATCTGCCTCTTCTTGAAAATTGGACTCTTCAAATGGCACTTTTCTCAAATTACCTGACAACCACTTCCTCTGGAGACCCGATACTGAGAACAGAAATAAAGTCACTGCTTGGATTTCCTGGTAAAGTGCACTGCTCTGGCCTTTGTTTAGATGGACATGTACATGAGGATGCGCAAAAGGTCTCTCAAGACTTTTTATTGCTGTTATTAACTGCATTGAGGATGTCTATGATCTCACCTTCAGGCAAAAGAAGAAAATGCTCTTCTAGTGCAGTCAGTCCTGCGCTAAGGACAAACGTAAGGACAAAACAAATGCATGGCAAGACATTGCGATCACTATAAATGCAACATTTCCTCAGACAAGATGTTCAGCGGAGGATTGCGAGAAAAGGTGTTAATGTTTTGGCAACAGCTTGTAAGTATATAGCAGCATACAACTAAAGCGTGCGAGCCACTGGTATATTAAATGAGTGTTTCTGTGTGATCAGCAGTTGAGTTCTTGTTGTCAAATAGATGGAGGACCTCCATGAAATCTTCTGTCTGAGATAGTAATGGAGATACTGGGAATGGCTAATCCATCCATTTGTGGCATTGCAGATGCCCCAGACCCTGCACTGCTCAAACTTAAGGAGTTATAAAGATGGCATGGAGAAAATAATATGTGTAATAATGTTTGCCTTTTTTATAGCTTGACATTGGTTACTTTAATCTATGGACATGAAATAAACACAACACACTGGATTGAAATGTGATTGGATATTTTCTGCATGTGAATGTAGTCTGGATGATGCTGGATCTTCTCCTGGATCATCTCAGGACATCTCCCTGTGTCCTCCAGATGAGCCTTCTGCCTCACAAGACACGGGGTTTGCACGGGGGTTGCAGCTCCTCAGCATGACATTGAGTACTTAAAAGAAAAAAGCTCAAATAACAAATAAAGTTGCTGGAAATTCAAAATTACACACTAAAACTGAAAAAATTAAAGAATAGTCAATGATTGTACATATGTTTTGTGTAAATAAAATGGTATGATGACATTTGTGTGTTGTTCCTTCTTGTTAACCAGTTTTACTTACCCGAAAAGGAAGTTGGCAACACAGTCCCTTATGGATGCTCTCCCTGAAACAGTCTGCAACGTGTGGTTGGTGGTATTGTCATCATTCTCATCATAATAATCATGATAACCGCCATCATCATCATGGTCATCATGGTCATCATCATCAAGCAGTGGAAGGTTACGTGCTTTGCAAATGTTGTGTAAAAAGCCATAAAGATGTGACTAGCATGCTCAGGGGGGTGTCAAATCTCTCCATGAAGGACATGGAATCTCGTTTTCAGCTGTCCAGTTCCTCTCGCCACCGCAGCTCTTGTTACTTTGTGTGCTCTTCGTGATGCAAAAAAAAAAAACAAAACAATAAATGAACATGCAAAAAGTCAGCAAAATTGGTATTTTGTCTAAAGTTCAGTCCAGTACCGTACTTATTATAATTGAGCTGCTGTTCTCCTTGTGGTCTTCCGTAATGGGTGAGAAGCCAGCGTTTTTAAAGGCTATCCCGAGTCACCCAGCAGATGACATCCAGGGCAAACATAATTTTGTTCGAATAACCCAGTGAGGCCACTCTGAGAAAGAACTCGAGCATCATGTATTGACTCTGGCCATTTCGGAGGATCCAAGATACAAGATCTCTTGTAATTGGCATCAAGCACAACTTGAACACTGATGCTGTGGAATCCTTTTCTATTGATGTATGTCTCCTCATTTACAGTTGGAGCAATGATGCAAACGTGAGTTCCATCGATGGCTCCAACAACTCCGGGGAAGCCCATAATCCTCATAAAACCGGCTTGCTTTTGCCATATGGTTTGAAGGTCAGTTGGGAAGTCAATGAACTGCCTTACTGTTCCAGGTGAAGAACAAGAACCTAAAACCATTTGGTGATTTGTGAAAACCAATAAAATATTATTCTTGCATGTAGAGTTTCTAATCAGTGTTTGTAAAGACATTTATCACAGACAATTAGGAAAAGAAGGAAATTGATTTTATAGCAGTAACTGTAAACATTGTTCACCTTTTAGATAAAAATAATACTGCATTCATGGTTGAATTACATAATCATACTGTGAGCAGAAAACAAGCTCCATTATGATATTTATTTTCTGCTTGCAGTATGATAAATAATAATAAAAATGGCAGAAAATGTAACATATTTCATTCTGTCATGTCCACTCGTGTTTAAATTTGGAACACAGCAGCAAAGGATCTGAAAGGGAAAAAAAAAATGCCATGTAACTAAGCTGACAGTCTGCATTAAGATTAGTGCCCACACTCGTTTGGAAAATTCCCCATATGTCTCGGATAAATGTGCATTCGCGTTGAAGCTCGGTGGAAGCGCAATGCAGGCTGTCAGTTTGGAATAAACAGGGGCCCGCTTCTCATAATGCTCACCCTTCAGCCAGCCTTCATTACTGACCTAATGAGGCCAAATAAATGAGTATGGAAGCAGAGCTCCTGTCCAGCCACCAACAGATGAGAGGCATAGAAAGTCATGCTAAGATGCTGAGCTAACACAGAGGTGGAGTTTGAACTGACTCAATAAGCTTTCTCACAGAATAAAGATTATATGATGAAGTCAACCAGCCTGGCTTTTTTACTTCCGGCAAGGTAAGGCAAGTTGCTTGGCTTCTTTTCAGACCCTAAGTTTAGTAAAGCTTAGCGTAGCCTACCAAGAAGAACTTCAGATAGATGTCTCATTCAAGACATTCCCTTCCTTGGAGCAAAGTGGAGACTCTTTGAAATGTCTCCAGGCCCAGTGTACTCAATATACGCCGAGCTCAATGCGTTAGTTTTAGCTGTACCGCAGCAATGAATTATCAAATCTGATTGCTCAGAAGGTATCGATTTCATTTTCTGTAACTGACAGTAGTGCGACTGCAAATCACAGGTTTATATTAATGCACTCATTCTAATATCTTATCGTTTCATGAACTTGTACGGCAGACACACCAAATAAACTTGAGGAGAGAGGAAAAAAGAGAGGCTGCTGATGGAATGACTGGTTATAGCTGCTAAAACAGGAGCTTCCTTGTTTCGTAGACGTTCCACAACATTGAAGGTACCTATAAATGGATAAAATTCGAATCCTTAACAAATTGCTGTGGTATAAGAAGAATAAAACACGTTGGGACAACCTTTTATTGGAAAATAAGCAATGTTCAGGGTGAAGCTCAGAGGAAGCTCATTTTCTGATTATTTTCCCAAAACAGCATGTCTCTTTGGTGCTGCCTTTGATTTGACCACAGTGGAGAGACAGCGTGGCCTTTTCAGTGGGAAATTTCCCAAATTCTGACGCTCTGTGTTCTGTTTTTTTCTTGGATGTTCCGATGTTTCATCTTAACTTCACATGACACTGGCACTTGGGAGAATGAACCATTGACAGATGATGACATCGGCTCAACCCATAGACGCTAATGGTGCCAGTTGGGCAGCATCAATCATTTATGTAAGCTCGTGAAAAATTAGCAGAGACATGGAGGAACCTGAGAGCTTTTTCTTGGAATTTTGGTGTATATTGTGAAACCTAACAATTAAACAGCTCCTGCTTGAACTGCCAGAGACACTCATTCTCTCGGTTCGTTGAACACAGAACTGCTACAACTCTAACTCATACATATGAATTCACTCGAGTTCAGTTTACTGAGATTAATTAGCTTCAGAGCATGAACTCTGCTGGCTCACACTTTTGGTAAGAATTTTCTTTTTCTCGTGACATTAAGCTTAAAGCGGGTCTAACAAAAGAATTATTATTATTAAGGATTTCGGTTTAAAGATAATAATGTTTAAATACGTTTTCATAGAAAGTGCCAAATTGATCTTATGCTTGCTCCAGGTTAGGCGTAGAAAACATAAAGCCCTGTCTCTGAAGCCTGTCACTACTCTCAAAGCTGTTGTTTTTGAAAAATGAATCAACACTTCCCGACCAATCAGAATCAAGCATTCAACAGCACTGCGGAATAATTAATGAATATGATACATTGGGGACGTGCGATTATAGAAAAATAAGCAAGAGCCAGATGGTGTGATGAAGCAGAGTTACTGTTATCAATGATTACAAGTTTAATTTATTAAACGACAACATGTACATTTTATTAGTTTATAGTTACAGTCAATACTGTGGAACTTCTGCAGAACAAGTTAGTTCCTCTAGTCATTGTATCTCTCCTATTCCTGATAAAGCACTAGTCTAAACCCTGTGGTCATCCATCGCTAGCCCAAGTAACCTTATTAGAAGTTTGTCACCACACTTTTACATGAGACACCCTTAAGAGTGGCCAAGGAGCCCTCTGTGTGACAGGTTCATGATTCCACAGACCAGCTGGCTAATAGAGTAATCTCAAAGACATCCACATGCCTGTGATTTCATCTCTGGCTCCCACTCCCAGGATGTACACAGGGAGAGTTAGCAGAAAAGCCCACAGGAAAGCTCTGTCAGGCTGCATTAACCTCCACTAGTCATGGAAGGTTGCGAGGTTTTTGTCTGCTCTTTGGAGGTAATGCAGTTCCAGGTCCGCTGAGCAACGGAGACATCTCAGAGAGAGAACAAGTGAGTGAGGGAAAGGGAGAGGGAGGGAGCATGCGTTATCCGACAGGAACATTCATTGCTTTAAGTTAAGAGGTAAGTCAGTGAAGCGATAGCTCACAGCAGAATGAGTTTCTCCCCTGTACCCTCTCAGCTGAGTGCACACCGGTGACCACGGTGGGTTTATGGTACACAGCAAATTCACTAGTGTCAAATCTACACCTCCAGTTTTAGAAAGCAGTGCAGCTACATCACTGCTTCTCAGCCTCAACTGCATCTGATGATCCGATGTGGCTGTCAGGCAGTGCTGAGTCAGAGGTGTAGCTAAGGTGGGCTTTTCAGTTTCCAAATGCTTATTAGTGGGTGGATAATATAACACACGTACTGTATAGGAAAGCTGAGTATATGCATATGTGTCAGATGGTATCCATAATGACATTTTGCCCTCTACCTTTCACAGTTGCACCTAACCGGACATCAATCTTGCACATTTGCACCTATCTGGAAATACAGTTTGCACATTTGTACCTAACCGGACATAAATCTTTCACATTTGCATGTAATCGAACATAAATCTTACACATTCCTACCTACCTAGATACAAAGTTTCACATTTTGCAAATCTTGCAAAGTTCCACCTAACTAAACATAAGATTTTCACATTTGTACCTAACTGGACATCAGTCTTGCATATTCGCATATAAACAGACACTAATATTGTGCCTTTCTACCTAACTGGATGTAAATCTTTCATATTTGCAACTGAGTTGAACTGATGGTAGATTGTGCCTTAAATGGTTTAATAAGCAATTTTGGGCCATTACCATTCCTGTCGCTGTTTAACAGCCACCAACTGCTGCACTTATAAGTATAACTGCAGTGAGTTTCTTCAGTATATTTCCTCGTCACCTTCCTGAAATGAATTACAGGCTACGCCACTGCAGGGAGAGTGAAACTGAGCAGTACACGAGTGCTCCAGGATTCGGAGAAAGAGTGCACAATAGAGGTCTGTTTATCGCCCAGGGTACTTCAGCACTGGTGATTTTGCTGAGTAGATCAGGTTATGTCATTGTAGCTACAGGTGTCCACTAACCTCGTGACCTCTCTTTTCTCAGCCCTTCATATAAAACATGAACGGACACAAGAGGAAAAAAATGGGTATGGACAAAATGGAGACGAAAAGGAAACACCACAGAGGTTGTTACAAATATAGGACAGTATCCAGTGATTTGTTCATGACCTCAATTTAGTATATTTTGGCTACATTAAATTGTACATTAATTGTGCATGAATTGACTGTCAGCACATGATATAAAACATTAAACTAACAGTAGATAACAGTGTAAATAACAGTGTTTTCGATACCCCTGTAAATACCTTCTGTTTTAGAAGCATATCCTTGCAAACTATTAGGATGTGCTGGATCAAGTGCTATTCTATAAGCAACTGAATAATGTTAATGTAGTGTGGCCGCCATATCGATTAACCAAATTCGCAGTGATTTAATGTAATAATTACAACTAGAACTACTCATGCATACATATATTGGCAATGTACTAGACTCCTATAAGATGTTTATGTGAAACTTCTCATTCATACAGTATATTATCATATTAGTGAAATAATTCAGGTTATGGGCATACATTTAAGCCCAGAAAACATAATGCCGCTTATATATATACACATATAAACACAAACAGACAATTATATATACACGAATTATGATCAGCGATATAGTGAAGACCCAGTCTTAAGTTGTAAAGGTTGCAAAACAATCAGAGATTTGGATTTCTCCAATTATAGACATGCAGATGGAGTATAAAGTTCAGTGTTGTTGCTCATTACACTTGCTTAATGATGTTTTTCCACACTGAGTTCAACTACAGGTCTCTTCCAAATGATAACGGCATCACGACTGAAATTTGTGAAGCTGCCGATGTGCGTTTCTGTTTAAAGATAATGGAAGGGGTAAAAATTCCATGGTCATTTCCAAGCATTGTTTGTTTTTCCCTCCTGTTTGTGTCCATCTATAGCTGACTGCAGCAACTGTTTGTCTTTCCTGAGGCATTTTTTCCTCGTTTGGCATGTACTGCTGACATTTCCCCCCCCTCAACACAACAAATAGCAGTGAAAGACCTGCAATTTTGACACCAATTACTTGTTTATGTCCCTTGCTGCTGTCTGCAGTATAGAATTTCTAAACATTATGTACAGACACTAGGCTGTTTATATGCTGTATATCTGCGCTAGCATGTCATTTTCAAGCCCTTAGCATGCAATGGCTGAAATACAATAAATAAAGTGTTTATTTTCTGTACAGATGGAGTTGCAAGGTACATAAATAGATACGTAAATAAACGGCTCTCAGGCAGTAGTGTATGAACGATGGCAGAGTCCTGCCTGTCTCGATGGCAGTGTTGTAATTAAAGTAATGACCCAGCACCATTTCCACCATCCAGCAGGAGGATCCTGTTAGCTCTGCGCTAATCCAGATCAGCATGGCATGCTTCCCAGACTGATAGATGTGAAGAGATTAATACTCAGCATGGACGCGCAGGACTGGAAAATGCTACTGTATTGCCGTCATTTCTCTCCAGTTCACTC
>CM040991.1:21222527-21240210 GCA_022985145.1 Pangasius djambal
CACAGCTTTCTCCGTTCACACACAATACTGCTGTCACACACAGCTCTCTCCAGTTCACACACAGCTCTCTCCCGTTCACACACAGCTCTCTCCAGTTCACACACAATACTGCTGTCACACACAGCTCTCTCCAGTTCACACACAGCTTTCTCCGTTCACACAGCGCTCTCTCCAGTTCACGCACAGCTCTCTCCAGTTCACGCACAGTACTGCTGACACAACTCTTTCCGTTCACAAACAGCTCCGTTCACACACTGTACTGCCGTCACACACGGCTCTCTCTCCAATTCACGCACAGTACTGCCATCACACGCACAGTACTGCTGTCACAGTTCACACACAGTACTGCCATCACACAGCGCTCTCCCTGTTCACACACAGCTGTCTCCATTCACACACAGCTCTCTCCATTCACACACTCCACACTGCTCTGTGAGCTGAAAAATACCATACATCATGAAATTACTCTTCACAGTAATGTCGGAATATCGTCAATTATTTAGCACAGGTGGGCTGGTTTGTTTTTAAAATGGCATTTATTTTCTCCGCTGTTTCCCCAGACTTCACTTTCTTCATGTTTTATTCAGGTGAGCTTTGGCCTTGTGGAATTTTGGCTTTAAGGTCAGCCATCATAAAAGATTTCTCAAAAGGTGTTCGTCAGTATCGGAAAAAAAACCTTGTTGCATTTACAGCACTAACTTTAATGTCTCATTTTTTTAAGCACATGCTTAAAGTCCACCCTTACCGACGTGTACATTAATCTTAATAATTGACATGTGATCTCCAACAGCATCACAGATTTATTTTATAATTTTAGTTTACACTTCTTTTTCGCAATGACAGTAGGCCTTCGCTTCATCTCTACCTAAAGAGAGCGATGCAGTGGCGCTTCAGTCTTTTAGTCTGTCCAGTGCCCTCACCTCCTCATCAAACAGATCAGCTTCCGAAGCATCAAAATCCGCACTAATATCGCCACTCATCTTGTACGTTGCTAACGAGCCAAGCTAATTCTCTGCACTGTGTAACTGCACTGCATTCTGAGAGCTTGAATCCATCACCTGTGCCAACGTCTCCGCTAACTTGCACGTTGGATTTCTCATGAATATGACGTTGAAAGTTACTGGAAAACCGTGAGCGAGAAAAGAAGCTCTTGCTCTTTTATTTCTAGGAACTAAACCTGACCAAAACCTGAGATTGTTGACTTTTTTTTCTCCAATTAAATAACAGGGTAAATGTACTAGCAATAACAGTGTGACGTTAGTGTGACACACAACTGCTGATTTCTCCCACGCTAATATGGCAGTAACCAACAAGCTAGCAGAATCTTTAAATACATCACACATATTTCAACACAAACACATCTACTGTGTTTCACTGTGCTTTTCCTTTAACACTGAACCTGCTCTCTGCTGTTTCTCAACGTGCTTGACTCCTCTCTCTGATCTCGGCACATCCACGGCCTGCCTTTGTTCGCTTAAAGACCACACTCTTATGTGTCTTGTTGTGAGCACCATCAACAACCAAGTGACAATGACCATAGAAATGCAAATTTTCATCATCATATCTATTTGTCCTTTAACTCTCCCCCTCCTCCTCGTTCAATCCCCGGTTCAGGAACTGGCACAAGATCAAAAGAGGCGACAAATTTTCAAGAGCTTCTCCGCGTTAATCTATTCGCCTCATAACCTCAGCTGTGCTTCTGCTTCACCCGTCTCTCAATGCGAGCAGCGGGGGGGTGAGTCACTCATGAATTTGTCTCTTTTTTTTATCAGCTTTTGAGTCCTTCCTTATCCAAAGAGACGATGCATTGGATCCTGTGAGTGTCAGTTCCTGCACGTGACCGCGATCGACTTCTTTTCTATGGTGTGTTTTAAGGGTTACAGGATTGTCCAGTAGGTAGAGCTGTGATTTCTAAATAAATTCCTCTTACTGCAAATATAAATGATCAGCCAGGGCTAAAGGGCTATGAGGAAAATTTTGCTAACAAGTAAGGGACGCTTATAGCTAAGAGTACAACTTTACTTAAACCTTGCTTGGCTTCGTAACACAAATTTTACATAAACAGTTTCATAAAATTATACAACCCTTTGTTCATATTCAACAAATTAGAACTATATTATCATCCGAATATCTTATTATACAATTTCAAATTCGCTCATTTGGATAAATAGTTTTGCTTATATTTATGAATTGTGGACTGCTCTTCATCTGACTCAATACACAGGAAACACAGTCAGCCTAAACAAATAATATTTCTATTTTTTATTTGTTTATTAAAAAGTCTAGTCTGGGAAAAATGTATGTGAACTTTCTTTAGCCTCAGTGACCTCCATCAAACATTCCCTATAGCTGCTGATTAGTTTTGAATGATGCTAAGGGGGATTTTAGATCATTCCTTTCTACAAAAGTATTCCAGTTCATCAATAATTCTGGGATTTCCAGCACTCTTTGGGTCATTCCACAGCATTGAAATCGGGTTAAGACAACTTTGAATCCGATGGTAACAAGCTATCCAGGCTCTGAGTCAGATTATGCACATGATGCACCCTCCACCATGCTTCACAGAATGTAATTAATTAATGGTTCTAATGTGAGTCTAGCTTGACACAACTGCTACTTAACCCTACAATGTCTTCTTGTCAATTTTTTTTTTAAATAAGTCTGTCAGAACTCCATCAACCATCATGTGATGTAAGCAGGAAATGGGCTACTTTAACAAGAGACCATTAAACTGACATTGCAAATGATGGGATGTGGACACTTTTAATCCAGTCTTTATTTATTGTTTTGAAAAGTTCATTGTGGCATAATGCTTTAAAGCTGGTGCTGACCATAAGGACTGGTGCACAGGTGTGCATATTCATGGAAATTCATATAGCCAGTCAGATTGTAGCCTGCAAGATGCTGAAACTAGTGGCCAACTAAGTGTACAAAAAAATATCAGAAGATCTGAGGCTGAGATTAGAAGCAAAGGTGTGATGACTTAGGCCAGGGGGGTCCAAATGAACCCCCTGCAATGCCACAACAAACCCCTAGGGATTCATGAATCCCTGAGTGTGAAAGCCTGCACTAAGCTAAACTGGTAGCTATAAACTTTCCTCGGCAAAACTAAAGAAGCTGTCCTTCAGAGAAAATGGTGCTTGTGGTGACCAGAAGGTTGTGAGTTTAAATCTCAGGACTGATGAGCCACCGTTAAGCCCCTAAGCAATGCTGCTTAACCCTGATCTACTTAGCTCTATAACTGGATTACGTATATTCTGCCACAGTCTTAAAATAAAAACAGCCACTAAATCAACTAATGTATTTGTACCTAACACTTTCATATAGCGAAATATCTTTCTTGGCTTCCCACCACACACACTCCCCTAAAGGCAACTAAATCCCAAACTTAAGCGCTGATAAAAGGATCCTAGTGCTCGTTTGGCCTGAGGCAAGACAAAAGCATCAGAAGTCATCTCAGTGGGGAATGCAAGAGTCTAAGGAGGTCTCCTCATCCGCCTCAACGGAGGGACTTCAAAATCAGCCGAGCATTTTACCGAAAAGAGAACCTTCAATCCCCTGAAGGCCTTTGGTGCTTGGCGAGAAGTAGGCCGTGGTAAACTTTCTGCAGCTCTGCCCCCCAAAGACGTCTGTCTTAATTAAAGGCGGCAAGTGTGTGGGCCAGCTGAGACAGCTTCTCTTTTCCACAGCCGTGAAATGAGGCGCTGCTGGGCGTTCGGCTCTTTGGCTGCACATCGAGTCATATCAAGAAGTCTGTGCTGTTATTTTTGTTCATCTAACAACCAGAAGCATTGCAAATGAGAATGAAAGATCTGGGAGGTGATGGAAGTTCAGAAGTTACAGAAGTTCAGAAGTGACTCCTCTGAGGTTTTGTCACTCATAAAGGCACTGGGTATTAATAACTGTTCTTCAGACAGACGTAATTTAGCTGGATTAGGCTATATTGTGTAGTGAGTGCTGGGCAGCACATAGAGACCTCGTTGTTCACTCCAAACCTTATTACTCCTGACAAAAATGAGTTTGGAGAAAATTCTCTTGACTCTGACAAAGAACAAAACGCCCTGGTATTAAACAAGTTTGCACTTCCGTCTGTAACTTATTTCTTGTTATAGCACAGCACTGTCGGATTCTCAATTCTGATAGGTCAGAAGGTGTTGATTCATTTTTCACAGGTTTATATTCTTGCACTCGTTCTAATACGTTATCTTTCCTATAGTAACAACTTACTTACTTACTTAACGTTTAAGGAAGGAGACTCCGGTGTCAGCGAGTTTTCCGACATCTAAGGACAGAGGAGTTTATGCTTTGTGGTTTCCTGATACCATGACAAGCTGCGTTTATTCTCGTATGGACTTTAAGAGAAAGAAAAACAAGGGGCTGGTGAGAGAACGACTGTTTATACCTGCTATAACAGAGGTGACGACAAGAACTAACAGGTTTTGCATTAAAGGTCAATATAAACAGATAAAAATTATGATGTGTCATTCTTTAATTAATAAAAAAAAAATGGTCATTGTTGGCAAATTGCTGTGGTATAAGAGGAACAAAACATGTTCTTATAAGAAATTCATCAGCTCCAGGGTGATAACTTAAACAACAACAGGGTGGTGTGATGGAGTGGAGTTCATTTTCCAATAACAGCAAAGCGTTTTATTCCTTACTTAACATATTTGCTGCTTGCTACAATCAGCATATTGAAAGATTAACTTCCTCTGAGGGATTTTCTTTTATTTAGAGAGAGAATAGATTATTAGATTATTTGAATGAAATCACTAGGTTTATTTTCTTTTTTCCTCTGCTTCAAAGACGCCGTGAGGGCTCCGGACCTGTGGCACTTCACCAGGAGATGATTTGTTATTCAGAATTTCATTTTAAAGCCAATTAGTCTTTAATTCAGTGCATAATCAAATGGATATGAAATGGGAATTGATTGAACACTCATATAAGCGAACCTCTAATAAGCACAGGCACGGAGTAAAAACGCATCCATTAAGCACCAGCGCTTTACCGGGAATAATATTTATATTGTTTGTATTGAGATCATTATACTATGTCAGCCATATGATACAGGAAACAGAAGGTATTTGGACATAATTATCAGTACATTTCACACATTTGTGGAAAAGTGGCAGGTCAACACACTGTGAAGAACCACAATACAAAACAGCAAATATTATCTTCTGTCTCATTAGCATTTAGGAACAATTAGACCAGAATGCTGCATTGTTTTAGAGGCAATTCTTTCATCGTTAATCGTCAGCAGTCTGGGACTGATTCACTCTTGTTCATCAAATCATAATGCATTTCAATTACTCATCAAAATGTGACAATTTTTTCCTCTTTCTCACAGGCTTCCATCATCAGAGCTGGACCTTAATCTTTCCATGAGCTTATAGCAATGGAGCAAAGTTAAAAAAAAAAAAAAAAAAGATCAAAAATACAAAAAAGTGATCCTTTCTATCACTCTGCACCATGATGTGAGAAAAATGAATGACCATCATCGTGACCCGTCCTACAGGGACAACCGGATGAGACAGACAGAAAGAGAGAGAGAGACAGATCGCAGGATGTCCTGATTAAGTGTCAGCGAGGTCTATGAGAGCGATGTTTCTACTCCATCCTGACAAACTGCTAGCGGCCTACTCAGCAAACGCTTGCGAAATCGATCGCGCCAGTGGTTCAGAGTGATCCAGTTAAAAAAAAAAAAAAAAAAAAAGCCTTATTTATCAGAGGAGATCTGATTGCACCCGGAAAATATGACAACTTAATATTTTCGAAATGCACAGCCTGGTGATGCTTAGCATCAAATGCTCAGTTCATTTTGTCTGAGGCTGAGAAGACGTCGCAGCAGTTCCGCAGCAAATTGAACGGAAATGAGCGATCTCCGCGATGTAAGGTCCTCTTTAATAAAATGAGAGACGACTCCGCATACGTAACAGTGCTGCGGATCTCAAGTGAGACTCGCACTTAATATGCAGTCAAATGATGATGAATTAGCCGTGTCTCTGGCTCGGGGTTCTCATTTCTCCACAAGGCTGAGCTGTAGCTGAGAGCTGATACACAACACACACCCTATCAGAAAGACCGTGCGGTCACTTTGTGCAAACAATACACCAGGCATCGTGTGCTGGGCTTAACGTTCAATCGAGCCTCTCTTTGGAGATGGTGATAAGATCTTCCTCCAGCCACCCGGGCGATGATAGCGATCTGCCAAACCGGTGTTTAGCCTTTAGGTGGAAAAGAGATTATCCGCCATGGATGAAATGCACTCATCTCTTTCTAATTGGATAAACTGAAAATCATTTCAGGGGATCCCATGTTGGGGGGGCCATTTGCATCGCACTGATATTATAAAAACGAGCTGACACTGGAGACTCCTTCCATAAATGTTGAATCAATGTCTCCGTACAAGTCCCCGTGCAAGCTGTTACTATATAAACGATTATGGATTAGGATGTGTTAATATAAATCTATGCACTACTCTCGGCACTTTCTGATCACTCAGATATCAGAGAATCTTTACATCACAAAGGGTAAAGCAGTTTTTGAACTGAAATTCTGATTTCACCATCAATAACAAAATTAATTATTTGGCGATTGGAATAGTGAAGAAACGTCTGAGAAACCTCATAAATGTACTTTTACATGTATTTTTGGTATCGATTATGTACTTTTTCTGCTTTTTCATTCTAGACTAATGGTGTTCACATTTTTTGAGTAGAATTACACAGAAATAAACACCAGTGCACTCTTGAAGTGTTCATTCATTACGGCCACGCTGAAAAAAGCTGTAATTTCCAGATTTCTTTTTACTCGTCATGAAAAAGATCATTGCCTAAGGCAAATAATATTTATTCCCCAAACAGTTTGAAAAGAAAACAAGAAAAACAACCCATGATTTTCCCCACTATTTGACATCCAAAGTAAAATCATTTCATATTAGCAACATGGCAATCAAATGTTCACACACACTCCGTTCTCATGTTTTTATAAAAGGCTAAGTGCATGCTTACTGTGTAAAAAAAAAAAAATTTCAGATTGCTGAAAAAAAGAAATCAATGCAGCAATTTCTTGTCCAAATTCAACACCACCTACCTGCAGCAGAAAAAAAGTGAAGGTGCTTTTGTAAACTGACAGAAGTGTGAATTTCATATATTTGAATTATATATGTCACATTAAATAAAATTCAATTTTTCTCTGATGTATTATATTCGTTCTTTGTTTTGAATTTGCTAGGGGCAAGAGTTGCCTTTAAAAACATATTTAGAATTACAAGTAAAAAAATCTGAATCATAAATCTTAAAAATCCCAAAAATTACAGATATGATGTAAATTAGGCCAAAGGAGAAGCATCCGGAATTTCCAGGGAATACTTTCAGAGTGCTTAAATAAATTTAAAAAAAAAAGACTCGATTTCCAGCGTAACTATTTAAGTAACATTCTAGCTAGTTAGGCTGTGCTAGCTAGGCTATGCTAATATAAGATTGCTGGTGATCGTAAGCAGCTAACAGCCAAAGCTAGCTGCTTAATAGCAATTTCAGTAGAACTGGAGTGGATTTCTTGCAATCAGTCAGGGAATGAATCGAATTGAACATCGTATCATGACATGTTAGAGCCAATCATGGTCCAGTATGCAGGATTGGTTTATCAGAGGAAGGGGGCGGGGCATAGAGGATTTGAGGGCACTTCCAATTTGCATATTCTTTCTTTTTTTTGAGTTTAGGTAAATATATATGGTGAAAGAACTTGTGCATCGGAAAGGTAAAGGTCACATGTTTGGTCGTGTGTGAATTAGTATAACGTCACTCATGCTACTCTGATCAGAAACGCTCTACAATGCCTCCCACAACTCAATCACAACTTAAAGGTGGAAGAAGAAAAGAAGAAGCTTTTATTCATCACATATACATTGCAGCACAGAGAAAGTCCTTTCTTCACATATTCCAGCTTGTTAGGAACTCAGCGTGCAGGGTCAGCCATCATACGGCACCCCTGGAGCATAAAGAGAGTTAAGGGCCTTGCTCAAGGGTGTAACAGTGGCAGCTTAGCAGTGCTGGGGCTTGAACCTCTGACCTTCTGATCAGGAACCCAGACCCTGTTATTGCCTCAATGGGCCACGAGCTGTGGATCAGTGAGTGCGATGGTGAAATATTGCTTCGGGTCTGATTTCCTGCGAGGATGTGTACTCATCTCTGAATGGATCTTGTTTAAGTCCACCCACACAAATGTCCCTGCACTTCCTGTAAGTGAGTGTGTTGTCACCATGGCAGCAGCCAAGGCCTTTTTGCCGTCTTGTGACTGCCAGCTGAAGGACGTGTAAATTGCTGGATTGTGTTGCTATGACGATTAGTTTCCAGGCACTTGAAAAGAGTGGAGAGGAAAGGGACACGATAAATTAATTAAATAATTTATTTATTGTGTTTCTAAATAAATCAACAAATAAATTAATAAACCATACATTGTATTCAAAACAATCCATCAACCACATCCTACTCACTATATATCATATTTAAATAGCACATTGCATTTTATATATATTTTCCAATGATCTCACCTACTTCCTACCAAGCTTTATTATTCTTAATACTGCCTCCATACATATTTAATTAGCCGTTGTATATAATGAGGTAGGAAAAAATCACGATTATAAGTTTTCTTCATTGTTTGTTCCCAGACAGTAAATGGAAACTGATCACAAGTAGGAACTAAAGTTTTGCGTGGGGAACTAAAGAAACATCGGACCACACACACACCATAGGATTGGTCTGAAGAATCACTGAGACCACTTGTTTGGATTTGACACTTTAATGCATCGTAGAATTGAGAATCTTTTTTTTATTCAAATGTCACTTTGTCGTTTTTGTCACTTGCTGCTGAAATATCAGCTCTGTGTCATGCACGTACAAAATGAACAATCATCTGTCACCTTTTCGCTCGATACTGGGATTGTTGGGTCAGAATCACATACAACTGTGACACCCCTCTGATTTGGGCCTTCTGAAGTCCACCCTGCGTGTGTATCTGTCTGAGAAGTTTCAACAGTTCAGTAGTTACAGTGTTGAAATGCTCACTATGGGCACATAATGAGGATTTAATACCAAAAATGGAGCATTCGGCAACTCCAAAGTGTGCCTAAAACAGAGGCGTGTCTCGGTTCTGAATGATGAACTTGCACTTAACCCCAATCCTGAGCAATTTCGAGCTTGGAAATAATCTGAATGGGAAAATTGTCCCAGAAAATTGACTTAAGCAAGGTGTGTAACCCATCTCTGAACACACACACACATTTCCCGAGTACATTTTTGGTCATATGTCATCAACTTATGTTGCCAACTCTGAATAATTCATAATGTGCGTTTAACTTTAATCTGAGTGTGGCCCTGTATGCATAAATAAGGGAACTGCCTTAAAGATTTCTTCCTGAGTTGCTTGTCAGTGACAGTGTGTCTTTACCTTGGCACTTAAGAGCTAATCCGCTGCCTACATTCTGCTGTAAATATAAAACATCAAACATTGCCAATGCCGCTGGATTCGGTCTGCGACAGCTCGGGTTCTGCTTCTCTTTGATACTGCAGGAATGCTGCGAGGCTCTTTGGTGTCTGGAAGAGTTAAAATAAAATAAACATACTAAGATAACTGTTGCAGTGAGGTGAAGAGTGAAGTGTAGGAAGATATTCATCATCAGTTAAAGTTCAGAGTTTACAGGCTGCAAGACTGGCTTATCATGACGACGGTTTATATAAGAAAAGTTTGACACCTACTCAGTGAAATGCCTCGTTAAATCAGTAAATCAGGTGAATTGTTGGCTGTACTGTAGAGAACAAGTGCGTAAGGTGCAAAGTTCCTGATTTCAGACTCGCCAGGGTTATCAGGCGTTTCAGTACTGCGGCTGTTGTCTCATTTAACCCGCTCACAGAGTCAATAAACCTAATCAAACTGACAAGAGATTTAAATTGGGCTTTAATGAAGCTGAGACACTATTTATTATGTATAGTGAAGTAACAGACATCTCTGAAGGACTCTGATTGCACACAAAGCAAGTGATAGGAGTTTGCTGGATCTTTAGAAACATGCAAAAACTCTTTAACAAAACGCTGAACTGGAGAAGATACATAGCAGATGATGTACCTTGGCATGGTCGAATTCTGGATTCTGATTGGTCGGAAGCTGCTGATTGTTGTATTGTTAGTTAAACAAAAGGAAAAAAAAGTATAACTGTTGATATGGTGAAGTTTTCTGTAAGAAGATGTTTATTTAACACTTGTGGCAGGAGTCTCCAGTGTCAGTGCTTTGTAACAGTCAGAGGTAAAGCTGTAACTTTTAGTTTCCTGACATCTTCAGGAGAGAGGAGTTTACGCTTTGAGGTTTCTCAGTAACATGACAATCTGCATTTTTTTTTTGTCTTAGGAACTTCAAGAGAGAAAAAGCAAAGTTGGTGAAGGAACGACTGTCTATAGCTGCTGTAGCGTACGTGAGAACAGGAACTAACTTGTTTCATGGACATTCAGAACATTAAGTGTAACTATAATCGGATAAAAAGTACAATTTTGTTCTTCAGTGTATAATTTTGTAACTGTATAAAATGAATTTTATACAGTAAATGTGTGATCCATCCAAGAGTAAGTACAACTGGTGGGTGTGTGTGTGTGGGTGTGTGTGTGGGTGGGTGTGAGAGATAGAGAGAGAGAGAGAGAGAGAGAGAGAGAGTGAGAGATGGAGCTTGGCATGGAGCTTAAGTGTGTATCAGGGGAACAGTGACCCTGTGCCTTTCTCTTAGCTGAGTGCTGGGTTATGGCAGCACTGCAGGGTGTGTGTGTGTGTGTGTGTGTGTGTGTGTGTGTGTGTGTGTGTGTGAGATGGTTATTAATCATCCTGTGGTCAAGACTTTTCAGGACACGAGAGGTGACTGTGTTCATGCAGTACCTGTCACCTGTCTGTTTCCTTTTAGTAAATGTGATCACACTCTTTCACACATGTTGACATTCAGTTCACATTACACACACTTTTATCCACAGCCAGGCAGATTTACAATCGAAGCTGTGATAAATGAACCCAAGATAAATTATGTCAGAACTTTTCCCATCCTCAATGTGAAATTACAAAGTATAAAAATTAAGTGAAAAACATTTTTATTACAATAACCTTGTTGTGTAAGTGTAAACCCTTTTATAACTGGGGATGTGGCTGTGTTAAGAATAAACCAATCACATTCAATCTCATGTTCAAAAGTAATTATCATACAGCTGTCATCAATGAAATGATTCTGATTAGCCCCAAATAAAGATAAGGATTTTCTTCACATCGTCTTGGTTTCATCCGACTGCTGAAGCCATGGTCCGAAAAGAGCTTACAAAGCATGCATGGAATTGTTGAAAGGTATCGACAAGGTAGGAGAAGGGCATAAAAGAATTTCCAAAACATTAGACGTACCATGGAATACCGTAAAGGCCATCATCTACAAATAGAGAAAATGGAGCACCACAGTGACATCACTAAGAACAAGACATGGACATCTCTCCAAAATTTACAAAGGGACAAGACAAAAACCTACCTGGGAGGCTGCCAGGAGACCTACGGCAACATTTAAAGGAGCTGCAGGAATATCTGAGAAGTACTGATTACTCTCCGCATGTGACCACAATCTCTCGTATTCTTCACATGTCTGGATTATGGGGTAGGGCGGCTAGACGGAAAGGCCTTTCTCACAAAAAACATCCAAGCTCAACTAAATCACCCCAAACCATGTGGCAAAATGTTGTTAAGATTTGATTAGACCAATTCTAAAAGGTATAATAATTCCATACTTCCAAAAGGTATATTTGGTGCAAAAAATAAAAAAAAAAACGCAAATCACCAAAAGAACACCGTACCCATGGGGAAGCATGGTGGTGGCAGCATCATGCTTTAGGGCTGCTTTTCTTCTTTTATCAAGGTAGAGGGAATAACAAATAGTCACATAACATTTTAGCGCAAAATATTCAGGGGTCTGCTAGTAAGCTGAAGATGAAAAGCAATTTCAGCTTTCAGCACAACAATGACCCAAAGCATACATCCAAATCAACAAAGGAATTGCTTAGCCAAAAGAAGATCGACGTTTGTGAAAGGCCGAGCCAGAGCCCAGACCTGAATCCAACTAAAAATCTATTAAAACTAGATTAGTGTAAGTTTTTTATTTTTATTTTTTCCATAAAAAGGTTTCTGATTGGTTTCACTTTGTATACTTTGCAATTTCACTTTTTTAAAGGTGGAAAAAGATCTAATATGATTTATCTTAGTGTCATTCTTTTACTTTAGACTTTGTATATCCACTGTATATATATATATATATATATATATATATATATGACACTCCTGTCAGCCGAGAACAGGAATCTGAGGATAATAGGCACGGACTCACCCAAACTGGACAGCTGAAGATTAGGGGAAAAAATCACTTGGTCTTTTTCTAGTCTTCAGCTGTCCACATTTCAGTGAGTCTGCGCCCATGATAGCCTCAGATTCCTGTTCTTGGCTGGCAGGAGTTGAACCTGATGTGGTCTTCTGCTGTTGTAGCTCAAGGTTTGATGTGTGGTGCACTCTGAGATGCTTTTCTGCTCACCACAGTTGTAAAGAGTGATGATTTGAGTTACTATAGACTTCCTGTCAGCTCAGATCAGTCTGGTCATTCTCCTCTGATCTCTCTCATCAACAAGGTGTTTCAGACTGCAGATCCTCCACTCGCAAATTTTTTATTTTTTTTTGGTAAACTCTTAAAGTTTTCGTAAACTTGTCAATTTTCTTTGTAAACTCTAGAGATGGTTGTGTGTGAAAATCCCAGATCAGCAGTTTCATGCCACGGTTAAAGTCACAGCGATCACAATTTTTCCCCATTCTGATGTTTGATATGAATATTAACTGAAGCTCTTGACCTGTGTCTGAATGATTGTATGCATTGCGCTGCTGCCACATGATTGGCTGATTAGAAAACTGCATGAGTGTGCAGTTGTACAGGTGTTCCTAATAAAATAGAAGGTCAACGTATATTCAATTTTTTTTTTTTTTGCTATTATTTCAGTAGCCGCCTTGTTATGTAGGACGGATAGAACTAAAAGTCAGACTGAAGGTTTTCCCATTTCCACTGGTGAGACATTTGAACAGCAAAGGACATCTCTGTTAGGATTGGTAGTCGTCGCCATGGCAACGATGAAGTAAGGAAGCTAATTAAGAACAAAGCTCATCCAAACTTTCGAATCCCGTGGAATGAACGTTATGGTTTAAATATCTACTTTTTTCTACAATGATGATGAAGGACTTTGGTCCAAAATGTGTACACTTTTTTTTTTTTTTTTTTAACTTGGAAAAACTCCAAAATGCCAAAATTTCCAGAACAAAGCCCTTTAAACACTGTGGCTTTCCTGACTCCTGGCGGCGCTGCTGCATTTTAATATCACATCGCAGCATGTAGGAAGCCTGAAGAAAGTTAAAAGGAGAATTAAAAATACAGCAGAAAATAGTGACAAGTCTGTCTGACATGCGTCTCTGCCTCAGGGTTGATAAGACATGTTCACCTAAGAAAGTACCAAAAAAGTATCTTCAAAAGTTTTTGAGCATTTTTAATTCTAGATTTTGTGATCATAAGTTTTTATGTGATTATGTGAGTAATATGTGACCATGAGAAAAACACTGAAATTGCACAGTTGCATGAAATTCATATGACATCATGTGTATAATATCTGAGATATAAAACCACGTGTGAAAAAAAATCATATGTGAAAATATATTAAGAGTGTACAAAAAATTATGTAAAAAATGAATCATATGTACAAATCATGTGAAAATAAATTCATCAAATGTAAAAAAAAAAAAAAAATCACATGTAAAATAAACAAATTATGTAAAAAAAAAAATCACGTGAAAAATGAATAAAGTGTAAAAATCACACAAAAATAAATGAATTTTTTTAAAGAGTCCTGTGGAAAAAAATGAATTATATAAAAATAATGTGAAAAACAAATTGTGCAAAAATCATGTGAAAATAAATGAACATTGTGTGAAAGAATCACATGTAGAAATAAATGAATCATGAAAAAACATGAGAATAAAAACACATGCATTAAATATAAAAAAATGTTTGAAGCATAATATAAAAAGTGTCTAAAAACCACATAAATTTCATAGATACGTCGAGTTTGTGTGACTTTTCCGTAAGTGATACCAACACAAATACATTTCCCAGAATCCTCAGCCATACAATGGACTACAAATGTAGTCACGTGACCCATCACATGATCCAGGACCTCGCTGTAGTGCCCTGGATTTCGAATGACAATCACCTGTTCCCAATCAGCACACTCTTCATAAATATCTGGCACGTTCAGGGACTCTTTGTAAAGTCTTGCTCCTGGCATTGTGGTAATAAGGCTGCTTAGAGGAATGTTTGTGGCTTTGATTTTTATTTATTGAGTTCTGCCTAGCCTAGTTAAATCTGCTTGTTACCTGATATTTTGCTTGATAATCTTGAGACACACACAAAAACATTTTTTCTTCTTTTCATTTTTGAAATACCATGTCCATCCTCATTCAAGAATCAAGAGAATCCTATTCCCTGTTGTTCTGAGAGTATTTGTGTATATTTAGACAGACTGGAGTAATCGAGTTCATTAGAAACTCTTACAAGTGGGTATAAACAGAAATACCTGCTGGAGTAGTCATGCTTGCTTTGAGTGTACAAGTACCCTCAGCTAGAAAAGGGGAAAAAAAAAAAAAAAAAACTACATTTACTTAAACGCATGTTCATTTAAATGTAATGTGGTTCATGGTGATTGCTTTAGGAAGGCTAATTAATGGCTTTCGGAATCAAGAGTCAAGTCAAGTGGGTTTTTGTTGTTATTCCTCTATATAGTTTGTATACAATGGAATGAAATAATGTTTCTCTGGGACCATGGTGTAACACAATACAGTAGTACAGTACACAAGACTACATAAAGTGCAAATACACAACAGTGTGTCGGAAAACTAGTGCAATGGTGAACAGTGTTGTGTGGGAAAACTAGTGCAACAATTATCTGTATACTATTGTGTAGTGTTGCAGCAATATTGAAGACAATGCAAAAAAAAAAAAAAAAAAAAAGTCACATAAATAGTAAAGTGTCCAATGCAGCATTGTAAAGTACAGAGCCCGTATTCACAAAGCTTCTTAGAGTTCTCTCAGAGAGCTCCTAAAAAGTCCTAGCTGCGAGTCCTAGACGAAAAGTGATTTAGGAAACTTCTCAGAGCAACTCTGAGTAAGGAAAGTACAAAAACCTTTATCTTAGTAAGAAGGTGTGGTTGACCCCGTTGCTAAGGATGACACAGCAATTCAAGGACTGTGATTGGTTGATAAAAAACTATCTGTAAAGGTCTTAAAATGTGCTCTTTGTGAGAATAGAATATATGATAATAGAATGGACAGTGAAATCATAAAATGTTTGTATTAAGAAATTGTATAATCATGAATACAGGCCACTTTATGCAAAGTTTCTGTTATAGGCTAAATATCTTAAAGTTAATTAAAACAGCCAAATGTTGAAAATGTGTCCACTTTTGAAGCAACCGATTTCCATGCAGTAGTTACTATATTTAAGTTCTTACATTTATTTACCATACTGATTTTATTACTAATCCGTTTCAGATTGATGGGAGCGAAATGGCTCAGGTTTTACCAGGTTACATGACTGCAGGACAGTCTATTTAAGTCGCACTTTTTTGTAGCCAACAATCCAAGAGAGATGGAGGGAAGTAAAAGAACAAGAAAACCAAATTAGACAGAAGAGCAGTGTTTGGAGAATATTTCTTCTTTCTGCCATTTTGTCCTCTGCTATAGAAACTCTTAAGCCTCTTAAAAGTCTTCCTCTCTACTCTTAACAATTTTTACCTTAGGAGCTGTTTTTAGGGCTAAGATGTTTCACGAATCATTTTTATCTTTACTAAGATTTAGTCCTAAATTTAAGGGGAAATTCTAAGAAAACGTCATAATTCTAAGAATTTTCTTAGAATCTCGTCACTAAGAGCAATTTTTAGTCTACTCTCAAAGGTATGCCTTGCACCTTACATACCAGTCTCCTGGATTAAATAAATAAATACTTTTAAATGTAAGGTCAGAGTTTTCGATTTGAGATGCAACAGAGGAAAGTTTTAAGAGAGGCAGAGCTCATCAGTGTGATTAACTTCGCTGTGCATGAAACTGTTGAACATTTTACAGCTGACTTGTCAGAAACCTGCAGACAGGGATGTTTTGCCTCTAATGGACGTCATTTATAATCCCCCAGATGTATATAAAGTATGTAGGCAAGTATGTGAACAATGGTGCTCATGTTGCCACTGCTTCCGCATGTGCATGCGAAATCATGCATCAAGTATGAACCGGGTCTTAGTATGTATTCATGCACTAAACTAGCTAACTTTCTCACCGTACATTATTATAATACGTTAGCTATTGCTGTGTAATCTAGTCAGTTAGGTTTCTGGGCGATCAAAAACATGAGCCTGGACAGCACACTGGAGCTTTAACTGGTCTAGTGGGCTAGCTAAAAACTTTATGATTTGTTAAATACACTTCCATTTGCAACCAGTTAGCACTGATGCACAGCACTGAAGATTCACACAACATGGTTAGAGGTGAGGGCCTTCATCTTATCTATTCTTATCCATAATCTCTTTTTTGTTGTGTTGTGACACATACACGTAACTACACGAAGTACAAATCAAACCTTATTCTCTCCTTGGGAAATGTTGCATGTTCAGTGGTTTTCCGTGGTCTAGTTTTAGTTCCTGGTGTATGATGAATTATCATTTCCATTTTTTTTTTTTTTCCTTCACACTCTTGTCCTGGCACCTGCTTTATGACTATGATTTTGCCATCCTCGAATGACTCTGCTTGTTCCAGGAGTCCTCCATCTGGCCTCTAATAACTTTTCTTACTGGGGACCAGATGGAGGAAATAATATAGTGATATTGGCCACAGGTTATCTGTATTAATGAAACTAAAGAGATAAATATAAGGCTTGCTTTAGTGTACAATTACGTAACTTTTATATTGAAGCAAATATTCAGACTTGGTGACTTAAAATTATGCAAAAATATGCAAAAAATCACCTGTGTGTACTTCGTGCTTTCAAGGTTGCCAGGCTTTTTTTCTTGAGTAGAAGCGTAAGAAATGGGGGTTTTATATCATGTCTAGACCACCACCTTTAAACACAAGCACTTGCCATTAATACTGAAAAAAAAAACCTGAATAGAAAATGCAGACTAAAGAAGGAAATTCTTTGTTGTGAAATGTAATATAAAAAGCAAGTGGTAATTTACAAAAAGTATATAAAATATAAATGCTAGAACATCATTATTTGCAACTATAAATAGATACAAAAAATGTCTTTCTTTAATTGAGAAAAATGTAATCAGTTGCAAATTGCTATATAAATGTGATATAATAGAAATAAAACACTTTTGGGTGTGCTCTCATAGAAAAGTAATCAACATCAGGGTTGTAACTGTACCTCCACTTCACCACACCAAACTGCTGATGATTTTCCCATGTCAGCACTTCCACAAGTATTTTCTTCCTTACTTAAGTTGCTTCTAAGTGGTCCAGACACATGTTTTCTATGCTACATGATCAAATTTGGCAGGGTTTCCCTATCAGTGATCAAGTATAGTGCTCAGACCG
>CM040991.1:21240310-21297610 GCA_022985145.1 Pangasius djambal
ATTCTGAAACTGACAGTGCATGATGGATGAAGGATGCAATGTCTACAGCATCATCTGGGAGCTGTTCAACTCAACAGACCTCAGTAGCATCTGAAAATGAGTCGGGATTGGCCTCTTTAAGCCAGCATGCACTGCTGATTTGACTCTAAACCAGTGGGATTGGATAGTGATGTGCAACACGTGGCTCTGAAAGTGTTCTTTCATACAGCGCTGGTCACAATGCTGCAGTACAAGGGTTTTATTAAAAAATTCTTTAGCATTAAGGGTGTGAGTGGGAACAAAAAAGCATCTACATTAAATACAAAGTGTTAACAAAGGGGGAAAAGACGTACGCAATATGTAGTTGCGTGTAGAATTGGATTCAGCTAGTCTGAAATATTTTAAGACTAACAAAGTATATTTAGCCACTTTTTTTTTTTTTTTTTTTACCATCTACCTCACTGGTTCTTTCACCGCCTTGTTAACATCGCCACAGCGGCAGCTAGTGAATGTACTGGTTGACTCCTCCATGCAGCCCCTAATATTCAAACAAACTAATCAAGGCTAACACCAAACAGGTGTGCACAGCGACTACCAGGCCCAAAAGCAGAACAAAAGCACATGGAGAACTAAGCATAAGTACAAGCAATGTTTCCTACTTTGGGAACCGTGTCACGTGCTGCGAGTGGGAATTCCTGACAATCTCACTCACAGTTTAAGCAGATGCTATGTGTTCTCAAAAGAACAATTAAGACATTTCTTAAAATGGCTGACTAGTAACAATGACTTATGACCCATGAAACTTAGGATTTCCACAGGACAAGACACAGGGAGAGAAACTAGACAAAACAAGACTAGTACTGAGGGACTGTTGCTAACAATAATCAGGGGAATGATGATGGCAGAGGTGGTTTAAGAGTGAGATGGAAACAAGACACGTACAAGACAGCAAGAATAATAATAAAAAAAACTAAAAAATTCCCATGGTTCATTTTAGTTGATGCCCTCAGTCCTTCCCAGCTGCTTGTGGGTGCCATCACAACAACATTTTGCATTTCTGAAAAGAGAACAAACCTCATATTTTTTGCCAAGCTCTTCTGCATCCCTGTTTTGGATTGCTTTGGGATCAAGTGTGCCAGTGAGCCAGCCCAAAAAAATAAACAGCGAAATGAAAGAGACTGCCAGTGACTCAACCAGCACACAAAAGATATGCTCAAGGAGTCCGCTATTGATATAGCAAGATGATGAAATATAAAGTTTTGCTGCCGACTCGCCTCCTAAAAGCCCGCAGCAAAACTTAAAAAAAAAAAAAAAAAAAAAACTTTTATAATAATAAACAGCACTGTTTTTTTGTTTGTGTGTGGCGAGTTCAAATCCCCAAGAGTGCAAAAACAAAAGCCTTAGAGTCTGTGAAATACATGATTCATTTATTTTCAACATGTTCAAACGTCTTACGGGAAGAATGTATACATTTCACCTGGTCACATATTACAGACATAATAACCCACAAAATGTCTATCATTTTGTCTTTGACTATGCAGGTGTGACATGGGATGTGGTCACATGTGAAAACTAAAACCATGTGCCCTACATAAGCATGTGAAAATAAATAATTTGTGTGGGAAAAAAAAAAAATCACATGGAAAATACGCACGCACTATATGTGAGAAATTAGGGGGCCAAGCACGAATGGTGCATGGGTACCATATTGGGATTGTATGTTTTAATTATAATCTGAAATTAAATGAATTGTGATGGGGGGGGGGGAAATCACAATGTTAAAAACGAATGACCTATATGTATAAAAGTAATAATAAATGAATTGTCAGGAAAAAAGAAAAAAAAAAAACACTCGTAAAGTGTCTAAAACCACGTGTAAAATTTTTAACATATGAATTTTGTGTGACTTTTCCGACTCCATTTGAGTCAAGGTGGAGGTTTCGCTTTTGGTGTAAACATTCCTTCAACCTTCAAGTCTTTTGCTTGGATTCGGATCTGTTTGGATTCTACTAAAAGCATTTCTCCAGAGAGTTAACGTAACGCGTAAGGTTTGGCGTGCGTTTGTGTTGTGACACACGGAGGCATGGTTAATGTGTAGCATGCAGAGATGCTCTCACACTTTCGCTTGCTTTCCTCCAGGGACCTAACTGCACATTGTGTATATATATATACAGACCTATTTTTTTTTATTTGGTCATGGAGATGTGTCTGCTTGTATACTCTGTAAGGTTCTGATGAGTTTTTTTGACCTTTCTCCTTTAAGTTTTAACAAAGGTTTTAGAGTAATAATGTTCCAAATACATCTCAAGAGAAAACAATTAAATATACTGAACAATAAAGTGTAAAGAATAAAATGTTCCCTTATCACATCCAGTACTTTCCGTCTTTCTGCCTTCTATAGGCTGGGGACATGTTAATGCTCTCTAGATTACTAAATATATAATATACAGTGTATATATATAATCAGTTTAGACTGAGTCACGTTGTCCTTTAATAAAATATCTTCTCTGTAATGAAACGCTTGCATCGGATGGCTGTAAAGTGAATAGATCAGGTTTTTGCCCGTTGTGTTTTCATGTTCGCTTCACACATGGCAGTATGATCACATTATACTGAATGGAAAACTACAATCATGATATTGTAGCGTGCGTGAGGGGTTTTATACAGGCTGTAACGGTCATTATACCATGAGTTTAATCCTCACATTTTCTTTTTTCTCCTGTTTAAGAAAAAAAAATGTAAGTAATCACCACTCCATGATTGTTCCAAGTGTGGATTTAAACACTGGTTAGTGCTTAAAGACATGAACTGCTTGATACTGTTGAACACTGACATGTGAAAATGGTTCAGAAATGCTTTCACTGAGAGTTGACGTATTTATAAGTAATCACAAGAGGTTTTCTTTATTTTCCCGTGCTTTTTTTTTTTTTAGAAGAAAGTTTGCATCCTGTTTTATTATTCCTCCAGCGAAATACAGGACCCTTCGCTATTATAATAAGTCTTAGTTCATTTCCTGCAACACTGCTCCCTTGTGGTCGCGCTCACATTACATGCAAGTATAAAGACTGACCCCGATGTGACGCCCTGATGCACTCGCAGAAATATAAATCAGCCCTGATTTGTAGTAAGTGCTGTCTGTGTTGATGAAAGTTTGTAATGCTGTCCTTCGTGCTGAAAAGGCATCTTTTGTTATCACAGGCTGTGCGATGCGGTCGCTTTTTTTCTGCTGCTGTGTGTCATCTCAAAGGACTTCGCTCATATCACTGAGTGTTTCTGCATGAATTCAACCATTTTCAGATTCCATATCTGTAACACAATGTTGTGTTTTCTGCTGACAGCTGTAAAGCAAGGCAGCTGAGAAAGCCTTTCAAGCACCACATAAAGACACACAAACAAAGAAACACACACTCACTCGTGTCCTGGCACAGCTGCTCGCTCAGTGAAAGACCTCAGGTCTCTGGGCTCCTCTTTTGGAAACACTGGCTCCTCATTAATCTGCCTTTGTCGGCTGTGTAGCGCTGACTAATTAAAGCCTCTGTTAACCTTTGTGTTGGCTCGACTTCAACCCTGCTGATGTTCCATCAACAGCATCTCCTTCTGCTCCTGAGCACTCCTCGCCAAAACAGAACAAGCGAAATATACAGTCGCAAAACAGGAAGAGGTACATCGCAATAAACAAATACTACTTGTGAATTTCCCATGCTGAGATTTCATGCACACATCCCTACACTGGCCACCATTACAGCGAGAACGCCAGGAAGAAATAGGGAATAAAACACTTTGTGTCATACTGTTTTGGGAAAATAATCAACTTCAGGGTGCTGTGATGAAGCACAGTTACTGTCACCATCCTGAAACACATGCCGAAGTGGTTTATTCCTCTTACGATGCGGTAATTTGCCAGTGACGCTTTTTTATCCTTTTAGAGTTACGTTTAACGTCTGCAAAACAAGTTACTCCTCTTCTCACTTATGTTATAGCAGCTGTCAACAGTCATGCCCTCACCAACCTCTCTTTTTTTTTTGTCTCTCTTGAAGTCAATTAGACAAAAATAACCCAGCTTGTCATGTTAGCGAGAAGTTAGCAAGAAGAACACCTTTTACCTCTGACTGTCACTGGAGACTCCTTCCATAAATGTGCAATAAAAATCTCCTTGCAGGAAACTTCACCATATCCGCGTTTGTGTGGAGCGACCGCTGTACAAGTCCTTCAAAATGAGCTGTTACTATAGAAACGATAACCTATTAGATTAATACTGTATAAACCCATGGTTTTGCAGCTGCATTACTGTCAAATCAGTTATTGTGGGAAATGAATCACCACCTGACCAATCAGCATGCAGAATTCAACAGCGCTGTGGTAAAAAGCGTATGACAGGATGTAGTAGTTGGCAAACGTCTGTGGTATAAGGTGGAATAAAACAGTTTGGGACGTGCTGTTATAGAAAAATAATCAACTTCACTCAGCAGTAACTCTGCTCTATCACACCAGACTATTATTGATTATTTTCATCTAAAAGCACAACATGGAGTGTTTTATTCTTGACTTAATATCTAGATCCCGTCAAGCATTTAATTAAATTTACAGTAGATGCACTGTATAATTAGTTGGTACTCTCTTAGAAAAATATGGTCCTTTAAGGGTTCATTGGATTATTAAGAGTTCATAGCCACCTAAAATGGTTCGAATTAGGACCCTTTCTTTTAGGGAAACAGTCTTTTAGGGTTCTACTTCTATGTATAAGATCATATTTATAATGGACCATGAATATATGCATATTATTCAAAGTGTTTATTAGGCATTAAAGATGTTCAGATTATTTATGAAAATGCATTATACCTTTTTATAGCTATATTTATGAGTTCTGAATTGTTAGCATTACAGTGTGTGATTTATTTTCTATGTATCTAACTTTAAGTGAAAGTTTGTACATTTGTAACAAATATATGCTGGTGCTCCAGAATTGATTTTTTATTTTTTTTTAACGACAAATTTCAAACATAGCTAGCTAAAGTTAGCTAGTTACTTCAGTGTACCGATCAAAACTGAGAGTCAGCTACGCATTGGATTGAATTCTATCTCATGTGTAAGATGTGTTGCATAAACAAAAGAAGAAAAATAAAGGTATTTCTTTATAAATAGCAACACTTCGAAGCGTAGGATTTCTTCGGATTAAATGTCTGTATATAAATTAGATGTCATTAAATTTAACTCCGAGCTGTAAGCAATAACAATGTTCTCAGGTAGCTCTGTTTTTTTTGTTTTTGTTTTTGTTTTTTCCTTAATCAGCCTAATTTCTTAGCTCTTTTTGTTCCAGTCCACAGTGTATTAAATGCAGAGTGTTCTGTATTTTCAGGTTTTGATGCCTAATTCATTTATGAGTGGGTTTATCAGCTCGCCGCAGACGTGAAATATTTACACCGCAGTCCAATGTGTAATGATGTAATTATAGCTAATGCTAAAGCTCCTTGTTGAAGGCAACAAATAATTTCCTATAATGTGCTTATTTACCTGGTAAATGTCTAGAAGTGCAGATTCGGTCCTTGTGATGAAAAAGCAGGAACAATCATCAAGGAAAGAGAGGCTTCTATTAATATTTAATAATGCCTGAGTGTGTGGATGGGATATGCAGGAATTCCTATTGCTTCCCTCACTCTCTCTCACTCACACACACACACACACACACACACACACACTAAAATAAACCTGTCACTGATTGCGCACAACAAAGCAGTGAAATCCTCCATTCCTTCGTGACGGTTATTAGCGGTGGTGAGGATTTGACATAAATGAAGGATTTAGTGCTGCTTTATTCCACACCTTCTAAAAACCTGTTTCTGCTATGATGGAGAATCCACCTGCCGCTCTGCAGCAGGCGCACACACACACACACACACACACACACACATATGCATGCATACATACACACAGGCACTTCATCTTTTGCGCAAAACACAACCAGCTTATCAGCTAATCAGAGATAGGCCCTGATTTACTACGATCCAAAAGAGCGAGTACTAATTTGTGTGTGCAAATGAATGAATAGTGTGTGCACTTGGTGGGTGTGTTACAGGTGATTTTATTACAAATACAGTAGCAACTGCTTCAGTGACATCATACACAAACATGTTAACAACATGATTGTTTTTTTTCGGCAACCACGGCAAGAGAATTGGAATCGACCTGAAACTGAAACACACGTTAAGACCAAAATATGGTCTGAATGTACACCAAAAGTGTGTACACTGAAAAAAACAAAGTTATAACTAATAACTCATTTTGAGATTATATATTAACTGGGTAGGTGAGTGGTACTAACTCCAGATTATTTCCTTCTTCATAAATAACATTGGTGAATTCTTGATTCTGACTGGGCAGAAGGTGTTGACTAATTGCGTCATTTATTCATTTATTTTTTGTCTTATTAACTTCAAGAGAGAAAACAAGAGGGCTGACGAGGGATAGTAGTATAGCTACTATAACCTAAGTGATAACAGGAGCTAACTTGTCTTGTGGGCGTTCCACAGCATTAAATGTAACTATAAATTCATAAAAAAAAAGTAGAATGTGTCATTCTTTAAGAAATACAATTTGCACATTGGGCAAAAGTGGCTCGTTGCAAACAAGGTGAGGTGTGCTGTTACAGGTATATAATCAACCTCATGGTGTGAGTAGCTCCACTTCCGCACTCCGCCCCCTTGCTGATTATTTTCCTAGAACAGCACACCCCAACATGTTTGCAGTTGGGCTTCTTGCAATCAGGGCTGTTACATATTTCCCTTTTAAAATAGTGTGAATCTCATGTCTCCGCTAGCGTTTGTGTAGCATCGGTAGCTTTCCCAGAGAAAAACATTCTAGGATTTTAAGATTCTACAAAGAACCTTTAAGAGTTCCCACAGAAGGAGCTTATTCTGAAGGGATATAGATATTTATTTATTTATTTTGATTATTTTTTTTTTAACAGTGTACTTTATACCCCTTGGTACAGTTTTCCTAAAGCCTTAACCAATGGTCATGACTGTAACTAGCTATGAGGAAGTCCGAGAGTTTTTTCCCCACATACTGTATATATGAAGGATGGTTTGGTAACCACCATATGTTTTTTTTTTTTTAGTTCAAATGTAGATACTAGAAAAGTTTAATGCACACATTATTAATTACTGAACGTAACACTTTTTTTTTTTTTTTTTCCCTGGAGTACACTGTTTGTTTTGCACAAGTCCAATGAAGACTATAATCACAATTGCTAGAAAAGAATAGACAATTTATGAACGGTAAGAGCTACTACACTAGTCGATTTTTTAAAAAATCTGACAATTATGAAAAACGAGCAAGGAAATATTAGGAAAATATTCTGTCAGGAATTGTAATAAGTAGAATAACGTAGACTAAATAAATTGTATATTCTTGCAAAGGACTTCCTATACTATATGCTCTGGAGTCGCCACTATTTCTGGAGTCTGTCTCGCAAAAAAATATATATAACCAAAAATTCTTTAGGACTCATGAGTTCGCCTGTAATTATCAGCTATAAGTTGTTATCGCTGAAGACCCCGCCCCGTCTGTTCACAGATGGTTGACTTCAGTGCAATTCTACAACTAGCTCTGAAACATTAAACATGACTTGGATGAGTAAAAGCCTCTGGTGTTCTCGCTTTCACTCTCTTTCTGAATTTATCACAAATGCCCTTTTCCCTTTCCTGATGTTGTAACTACGCTAACACCACCTGGAAATGGCTCTGTTTTCCATTAAGAGCATGCTCGGACACGGTTAGACCTCACTCTGCCACTGAACCCACAAATTGCCTGACAAAAGCTAAGCTAAACCTCTAAGAAGGATTATGGACTTCATGTAGAAAGTGAAAAAAGTCCCGTTAAACGCACAGGGAGCAGATATGAAGTCGCACGCGGTGCCATGGGTATCAAGAAGGGAAATGGACCATCCATTTCGAGACTGAGCGAGTGAGCTGGGAGGAACAGATGATGACAGAAGTGCAGATTGTGCAGAGTGGGTGGTAGAAGCAGACAGAATGAGAAAGCAAAACTGAGAGACTGAGAGATGGAGCTTAGCTTTCTGACTGTGCTGGCTATTTTTCCAAAAAGACCCTTTAACATGCAGACGCTGGTTCTGAGCGTGGGCGGTTAATAACGCGGGGTGATGGAGGGTCACCATAAAGAGCCCGCTAAAGCTGCGTCATTTACATTTACAGTGCAAACTAGCAAATAGAGGGAAAATAAATATATAAATGAATTACTTGTCTAAATGCTGAAGGCGTTGTTGGAGCCTGAAAGCTTTTTTTTTTTTTATTTGCACAGCTGTTAGGACAACAAATGATTCACTGTCCAGAATACTAATCAGCTAATGCAGAGTACTTTCCTATATGTGATTATTGTAGAGGAGATGAAAATACAGAGGAAATGAAAATACCTTCATTGAGCTATTTTATAAGAAAAAAGTTGGCCCACCCAAGAAAAAGTAGCAGTCAATTATTTGCTATTTTATTAAGAAAAAAAAAAATTATGCGTGTATATCTACTAGTGGTGTAACGTAATAACACTATCCTCCAAATCCCTATATGTTTCAGAATTTGGATTTAAAGCTGAAGTGGACGTGGCCTGTAACTTAAATATAAACCACTGTTAAGCCTAAATATGGCTCTAACAGTTCCTCAACCTCAGCTACATCATTCCAGTTCATAACTGATCTAAACTAAAGATGGGTGCAGGATTTTCTTTTCTTTTTTTTTTTAATCCCCCTCAAAGAGTTATTATTTTTGTTTTTACCTGTCTTGGATATTTTCTAATACATTTAGTGTGACTCGTTTAAATCTGAATGTAGAAAAATGCATTTGTTACATCCTTAGTCTATTTTAGACTATTTTCACTTCCTTTTTTTAATTTGCCTTCTAAAATAACAATCACTACATTCTGTGAAATTCACGCACACCATATCTTTATTTATATACTTTTATTTATTTATTTTTTTAATAAACCATATGATACATAGATGTACTTTTACTTGATATGTAGACTAAAATGTTTTTGACGTTACCATCAATTAAAAGTTTGATATTATCAGTTAAAATGCATGTTTTGGTTAATCCATGATGCTGAACACATCAGTACACCTGCACACAGAGAGCGAAGAAAAAAAACGTGTAAAAACGAATCAAGATCACTAGCTTGAATCACATCAACCCCAGAGTCATCGATGGTCAAGAGAAAAGTAAATAAAATTGGCTTTCTGAGTGGGTGGGCAGTGAGTTCTCTCTTCCCTGTCAATCATAGTGGCACTAGCCAATCATTGGTGTCTGTGAGCTCATGTATGTGGAAGAGGGCAGATAGAACATACCCTTGAATCAATTCAAAAAGATGCCGGTGGCTGGATTCACGTGTCTCAGAGTATGCACGTGTTAGCCTTCACCCTCTCCTGTTGTTAGCTGTCGTGTGATACGACAGCACAAAGTGGTCACTCCTGAGTTAAGAAAGTACCATACCTAGCAAATTGTCCCAGCGCGGCACCTCCTTTCCACTGCAAGTCTTTGGTTTTGTTCTTGTACTCTGCTCAGTGAATAAAGTTGAATTGAATCTAATATGGGAGAGCTGGTTTATGGGGCAGTTGTGGCCTAATGGTTTGAGAGTCGGACTTGTAACCTGAAGGTGAACCTGAAGGTCGTGGGTTTGAGTCTCGGGTCCGGCAGGGATTGTAGGTGGGGGGAGTGAATGACCAGCGCTCTCTACCACCTTCAATGCCACGACTGAGGTGAGACCCTTGAGCAAGGTACCGAACCCCCATCTGCTCCCTGGGCGCTGCAGCTAAAAAGGCTGCCCACTGCTCCGGGTGCGTGCGTGTGCGCGCGCGTGTGTGCGTATATGTGTGTGCGCACTTGGATGGGTTAAATGCAGAGCACAAAAGCAATTTCCCCCTGGGATTAATAAAGTTCTTTGAATCTTGAATCTGGTTGGTGGGGGGGTGAGGATATGTTGGGGGGAGATCAAGAATTGTATGAAAAAAATCAAAAAACATACGAGATGAATTGTGAAAAAAAATCATATGCTAAAATGAATCATGTGAAAAAAAAACCATACATGAAAATAGCAAGAAGTCAGGGGTGAAAATGGAAGAGAGATCGAGGCAAAGTGAGAGGGCATGAAAGGAGAAAGACGGGCACGTGAGCAAACGGAGGGAGACCTTTTGTAGATCATCAGAGTAGAATTAGAAGATTTGATAAATGAATGCCCTTTCCTCTAACGGAAATTTCAACCAAAGCTCATATCTGAATCCATATTTATTCATCAGCGTGGCAGCATGGCGTCCTGTCAGATAGACGGGAAAGGCATATCATTCACGCCTGATCTCCTACATCTCGCTGCCACGCCAGGCCACGTGCTGCCTCAGCTCTGTGTCACTGACTCCCGAGAGTGATGGCTGCCTCGAATTGAACTCGACATAGCGGGTTTTATTTGCCGTCTGTGGGGAGAGATGGAACAAAAGAGAGAGCAGAGCAGAAGACATAGAAGAGACTCGAAGGCTCTGGAGGAATTTTCATTAGTAAGGTGGAAAGGATTAGCAAAATCCTTCAGAAAGCAGAAAGAGAGAGAGAGAGAGAGAGAGAGAGAGAGAGAGAGAGAGAGCATCCACTCCACAAGCTTACTCACTACGGGATTATTTTTCCTATGCCACGATTTACTCAGTTCAACTTCCTGCTTATTTCTGATGTTTGTGCACTGCAGCACTGAAATGGATTCCGCTGGAATCAAACCCATCCCAAATGCAAGTACCTTTAAAGGTACAGTCAGGGATTTTTAATTTTTTTTTTTTTAGACAGGTTTAGCTTAAGTTTTGAAATAGCCTCCAAAGCCACGCCCCTAAAACACAACCTCACACTACAACAGCTGATTTGAATACCCTTTTCATTTGCACTAAAGAAATGTAAGAAATGTAAACTCACCTACTCCGACTTCTTCAGCCACCGCAAAACTGCATCTTTTCAAATCTGATTTCCAAAGCGGGTAAATCTGTAGCTGTTATGAGTGAAAATGTAACTCCGCAAATCTAAAATGCCGAAACCTATTGTGATGCCATTTCCTGTATGAGGCGTCTTAATTTCATTTTTTGTACAGTAATACAAAGCAGGAAAAATTCCTGTCATTTTTGCATTTTATTGCTGAAAGAGACGTTTTTAATTCCTGAGACACTACCAGAAAAGGTTTACCATAACCAGTTATGGTAATCATAACCAATTAATTCACCTAGTGTGGCCAAAACCTGAAAACAGCATTTTGTATCACACCTATTAGCCCATTACGCGAGCCTGAATCAGAGTGAAATTGATTCTTTTGGTTTGTTTGCTATTTGGCTTGGTTTCATTTCACACTGCCCTGAATTAAACAAACCAAAAAGCCAAAAATAATTGTCTGGAGGTCATGTAGGGGTGAAAACACCCACGTTAAACTCTCAACTAGCTCACATCTATGAAAAAAAAAAAATGCTGCAACCCGAAACACTCAGCATATTGGATTCACTTCCTGCGCTCAAGTGGATTCAGAATCATTTTCTCACCAGGAAGTGAACCGGGATCACATTGCGCAGATGTTTTCAAATTTGAGTGCGATTGCCATGTTCTCACCTGATGGAAGACACACCAGGGTTCTATTCAAATGTACTCAAGTGCTTTGAATGTCATTCAGTTTGAATGTCTTATATATGGTATTATAACCAGAGCATTAATATAAACCTGTGATTTGCAGCTGCACTACCTTCAGAACTGCTTTTGTAGAAAATTAATCAACACCTGCTCAGTCAGAATTGAGCATTCAACAGCACTGTGGTATTCAAAGGTGCATTTATATTTGAAATGTTGCTGATGCTTCTTCTACTTCTTCTTATATAATAATAATAATAATAATAATAATAATAATAATAATAGCACCCCATAGAATTCTCTTTATGAAATTTGGCACTCTCAGCTGCTTATACAGCAGTTTTCGGCGGAGTACACCAAGTGCTCTATTGCCACCAATAGGGCAAATTTGGACATATATTTAAAATAATATCTCCAAAACGCAATGTCGTGGAAACGCAACTCCACTTTTCCAATTCTTCGGTTTATGCCGAGTTCATCATATGCCATCAAGTTAATATCCATCATAATGGATGTTCTGCTATCTTGAATTTAATTTAAAAGAAAAAAAACACTTTTTGCTTCTGCTCCTTCAAATTTTGTCCATCAAACTTGGATAACAGAATCATGAGACCAACCTGAAGAAAGAAACCTGTTTCTTAGAGTTTTGATATGCAAGATGGTTTGTCCATAACACGCAAGTTAATTTGATGGTTAAGTAACCAAACAAGGACCATAACTTAAGAGAGTCCAAGAAGTTTTATCTAGGTCCCTAGGTTCTAAAACCGCTAATTGATAAAATTGCTCCCTCTGCTGCGGTCCGGGTTCGATTCCCAGCCAGGGAACAGACCCCACCTACTAGGATTGCGTGCAGCAGTGCTCTCTGAGTGCCGGTCCCAAGCCTGGATAAAAATTGGGAAGGGTTGCGTAAGGAACGGCATCTGGGGTAAAACCTGTGCCAAATCAAATATGCGGACCAGTGATCCGCTGTGGCGACTCCTAACGGGTGCAGCCGAAAGAGGAACAACAAGTAAAACTGCTCGTAGTTTTTGAAGTACTCGACCTCAAAACCATGATTCTTCTTTCTCTTGATTCCCTGAAAGGCGCCGAGTTGTCTCGATGTAATTTGTGATTTAACAAACAGGAAGACTGCTATTTTAAAATGTATTTTTTAATGCAACGTGACCTAATGTTAACAAAAAGCTTCAAGTTCACTTGCAACCTGGGAGGGCTACTGAAAACAGGAAGTGAGACAATATCTCAGTAGCAGCTTGATGTTTAGCCTTCAAATGTAGTATATCTCCTTGAGAACAAGTGCTGATGCCTCCACTGGCTTCTGGTCTTGCCCACTGATACAAAGTGGGACCAAAAAGTGCTTGGGCCCCTTAATTTCAGCTTGAAGCTCTGTTTATTATTATGTTAATCTTTGCAGTAGTCACTCACACTACACCGGAATTAGGGCATTGCAATACAAAGATTTTTTTAATTCTATTTTTTTAATAGCTTACTGATTAACTAATGCTACCTAGTGAGCTTGCCAATCAAGCACCTCGTGGGTACAATTGTCAAAATTGTATTAAAAGTGTGTTAGAGTATGTTAGTATGTACCAGTGTGCTTTTAATCATTATTGAATATGAGCAAACAGTAAACTGCAAAACAAACCAAAAACACAAATGATTTTTTTTTTTTTTTTTTAGAGTGGCACAGATTTAGTGAGGATTTAGCTGAGGATTTAGAATGCAGCGTCCATTTAGTCTAGTCACGATTTCAGCCTGATTAATTCCTCACTTACGGGAAAAGACTAGGGACAGCAACGGGTGGGAGGAGAGAGACAGCAAGACAGTTGGAAGACGAAGACTGATGGAGAGAGACTTTTTACTGCTATTAGGTGGTGAAGAGAGATGGACAGCACAGTAGAGGAAGAGAGGAGCAGATGAGAAGGAGGAGAGAAGAGGAAGATTGGAGAGCTGAGCCAAATTAAGTGGTATATTAAGAGTATAGATGTCTAGTATGGCAAACAATGATTAATGACCACCACTCTTCCTGTGAAAAGTAACAAAATACAGCTCCTGAACTTCACCAAATGTCATTGGAACTGCAGTTGGGATCATGTGAAGTTTTCAGATAGAAAGTATGGAAAGTATCTGGGGATCTTGGACTCCTTTCTGTCCCCAAGGTCCAGAGTAAAGCATAGAGGCGATCGAAATTTTGCTGTAGCCATGCCCACGCTCTGGAATAACCTACCGCTATCCATTAGAAGGGCATTTTCTCTTTCGGTTTTTAAATCCATGCTCAAAACTCATTTATTGGCACTGGCTTTTAACTTGGCGTGAATCCTTGTGTGCGTTTGTGTTTTATCTCTGTTACTGTCTGGTATTTTGTGTGAGGCTTGTATTATGATATTGCTTCCTTATTTGCTACACTTGTTCTTGTACAACACTTTGGTAAACCCTTGGTTGTTTTTAAATGTGCATTATAAAAAAAACTGCAGAAGCCAATCAGCCCTTTCTGGATCACCATGGTGATCATTGGACACGCAAATCACAGAGACATACATCATTCTCTCTCTCTCTCTCTCTCTCTCTCTCTCTCTCTCTCTCTCTCTCTCCGCTATCAATCACTCCGTCTATATGCATATCTGAGTATCCATCCATTCCAGCTCTGTTTGTTATGTCAATGTCTGTTAACGTCACACCGACAGCAGCACTGCACCACAAGCTTCTAATGCGAACGTTTCATCTGACCATTATGGGAATTGTGTAAAAGTGTGTGCGTTGTCTTTACACACATGTTGAATGAGTGCAAATACATTAAAATACACATTAACACACTAACACTCCATTTACACTACGAGTTTAAGTGTGCATTAGTGTGCATTTGTGCAAAAAGTAATTCATTAGAGTTGTTACATACCACCTTAATCCGCTCCATTTCCAGCTTTTCCAACATGTTTCCGAACTAGTCTGAAGTCCGCCCTTTTTAAAGTGAACGCCCACCAGACTTGATGAGGAAAGCCTGCCTCAACTCAACGAGATGTTAACCCATGTCATGATCCAGATTAAGCCAGTGTATGAATGTTTGGTTAAGTGAACCTGGCTATAATATTGAAAACCCAAGGTTTTTGAGCTTGCTTCATGGTACAGCCCTTAGAACTAGGTGAGATCAAGTCAAGACAGAGTTTTAAGGGGGTTGAAGCCAAGTCAAGATCGAGTCCTGACTGAAGACTGAAAACAATCACTCCCTTATCAAGTCAAGCATTTACTTTAAATTACTGTCTTCATTTGCGCATTTTACCAATGATTAGGCTGGGAATTACTGATTGTCAAACTTGCACGTGAAAATATGACAACACAAACATTAGTTTTACTCTAAGTCAAGAAAAAGACCTTACTTACCAAGACCAATGCCCAAGACTGAGACAAGTCCAAGTACAAATGAAAATAAGTCTGAGACAAATTTAAGTCAATGCAGAAAATGTCTCAAGACCAGACGCGAGTCATACAGATCTACTTTGAGATGTATTAAAACCCTTTCATACACAGTTTTTCAGTTCTGCTATAGATCCTTCTGAATCTGAGAACACACAGAGTGTATAATTCAATATTCTACAAAAAAAAACACACCAGCAGACTGATTTGGTTGGTGTGCACGTCTCCAGACTAATCCAGGGGGTTTTTGCACCTTTGCACTTTTGCCCTGAGAAAAACTGTCCAAGTGCCCTCTCGGTCAGACTGAATAATGCGTGTATTTGATATGACCGCTGAGGGGGCTCACACAGAGCAAAGATGTACGTCTGGAATAGTCATGAGCCCTGGGACTGGGGGGTCTCACCTGTACCTGTACTGGTGTCTGAGAGCTGCATCAGTGGTGCACAGACTTACAGGAAAAGTCCACCTTAAAACACATTAAATATTTGTATTGAAATATTTATGATGTGTTTCGTGATTCTGGTTTGTTGGCTGCTGCTGTATTTCCGTGAGAAGTTAGCAGTTCTAGTGTGTTGCTCTGATGTCACAGGGGAACATTGTTATTGCTAGCGCAGTTGCAATGGGAGAAAAATTTAAACGATCTCAAACAAAAGAAATAACATTCAGAGTTTTGCCCTTAGCTCCTAAAAACAAAAAAGCAAGAGCTTCTTTTCTCACTCACCATTTTCAAACACATTCAACATCATACTAATGAGAAATCCACTACAGGGTAGAAGTCGTGGAGACGTTGGTGCAAATGATGGACTCAAAGTCCCAGAATGCAGCTGTATGACACTGAGTTACGTGAGAGGCTCAGCTAGTTAGTGATGTACGAGATGATAGCGTAGATAGCGACATTATCGTGAAATTTAATGCTTTGGATCTGTTTGAGCAGAGTGCACAGATGAGGCAGTGAGAGAGCTGGACAGGCTAAAGGACTAAAGCACCGCTGCATCACTCTCTTTAGGTAGAGATGAAGGAAGGGCTGCATTAAGACACACTCATCTCTGTGATTTATACAAAGATCACTTATCCCATGCAAATGGATCATAATTACTACAGACATCCTCTGGCAACATTACTTCACAGACAGACATGTGTCCAGAAAATTTATCCCAATCGAATCTTACTTTAAAGAAGGGGTTTAATTTCAATAGTCCTTCCTATCTTTGTCTCTGATCGAAGAAGAGGAGGCACATCATTTGTTGGATGTGTTTAATTTCCATGAAGACGGTTTTGTTAGATAATTAGTCTCCTGGCTCTTGGTTCTTTGCCTCTCTCCGGTCTGTCTCTTCTTCCTCCAAGCCAAACATGGGTGGTAATTTATTAATTCAATTGCTGTGGAGCAGGAACTCCTTTTTTGTTCCCAAGCATGCACTGAGAGATGAAAGTGTGAGAGGAAAAAATTGCTCTAAAGAGGAAAGTCACTGGCACAAATAGTGTGTAGGTGTTAATATGTCTCACTAGGTGTGTAGAACCCCGGTGTGTAGGAAGACTCAGGAGACAGGCGGAATCTTAACTGAGCTCCGGGCTCACGTTTATTCAGCTTTTCAGCGCACGTTCAAAACTCAACAGAAAACAACACAAAACTTGCAGCTTTCACTCCATCAGGTTCAAGTACTAAACGAGTACTTTATCTCAAATTCCAACAGTTTGTGAAGTGTCAGTGACATAAACATAGTGCCTTGGCCATTCAGGATCTTTTTCGGGATCTTGACTTTGGAGATAGTCACGTAAAAGTGCCTCCACAACACTGCATGCTGAGATGTTGCACAGAGGCACAGCTTCCAGATATTGTGTTGCATAATCCACCAGCTTGACACAAGTGATATCCTCGTATGCACCTTTCTAATGGCCTGACAAGGTCCATGCTAATTCTTTCCAAGGGGACCTCGATTAAGCATAATGGGCGTAATGGTGCTTTTGGGGTGGTCGGAGGACTCACCAGCTGACATTTTTGCGACATGCCACACACCACCTGCAAACATACCCCAAGGGAAAATCCCCAAGGGGAATCCATGCCAAGGGGACTCCCCACCATCCCCACCCTCCACGTCCCCCTGACACAGAGCTGCTGATGATGGCCCCAGCACTGCCTCCCCAGCCAATGCTGCGCACATTCCACACCATGCTTCGCTACTGCAGGACCCATCCACAAACATTTCCCTCAATAATGCATGAAGCCCTGGCCAATTTTTCATAAAAATTAGTGGATGGGTGAGAAAAAGACTAACTGCCACCTCCACTTTATGCTTTTGCCCCCAGAATTTAATGATGACTGGCACCAGCGGATGTTCGTGAAACATCTCCGTGCACACACCTCACCTTCACCCATCATGCATTTCTTAATGCCCCGCATTGAATCAGGCTTTGATGGACGGTGGTTTGGTTACACCCTGAGTCCACCAAGAACTGATGTATACTCCCTTGTATACGCACTGACATGCGGCACATTCCTGCTCAATCAGGGGAGGCCTGTGGCGCATCAGGGATCTGGATCAGTATTCCTGCTTCTAGTATTCCTAGAATTGCCCGGCTTCCCTGACACACCTGCGGACCTGCCCGGGCTTTGTTACTTCTGCTTGTCAGTGACAGTGACATTTCTGACTAACATGGTCTACAAAAAGATCAAGGTGACTGCGAACTCTCTGAGATCCAATCAGAATTCAGTTCTAGCTAAGTTCATGCTTGTAAAACAGAAGTTACAAGAGCTGCGAACACATGACGGTGTTCTCAACACTTTCACTATTCCAAGCTTTTCATTGATGTGTCCTATAGACTGGACTAAGTTCTCCATTCAGAGAAAAGATGTATTGCTACACAACACCAGAATAGTGACTAGTGGGAAGAGGATTCAGGACCCCATGTTGATTTGCTTGAAGAAGGGGCAGGACTGTAACAGTACAGTACAGACACGGCCATGCCCCAACCTGAAACAGCGCACAGGAAGAAGGGGAGATATAGGACTATTTGTGTGTGTATGTCAGGGAGGAAGAGAAAAGAAGAATGGATTCCGACAGGAAGCTAGGGAAAGGAGGAACTCTGGGAGATTTGTAAACAGCAGCTCAGTGTGGTGCTGCTCGGGGTTCACTCTCCTTCAGCTAGTGCAAATTAAACCACATCACCCAGGAGACACCTAGAGAGAGAGACAGACAGACAGACAGACAGAGAGGAAGGAAGGAATGCAGAGAAGGGGAAGAAAATGTGAGATAGAGAAAATCCAGAAGAATGGAGGGAAAAAAGAACAAAGTAGAGATTGTGAGAGAGAAAGAAAAAGAGGTAGCGAACGCAATAGATAAAACACAGAAGGAACAAAAAAGAAAAAAAGAAAAGAGTGAAGTATGCAAAAATGGGAGTAGAATTGACAGATAAACATAAATAGAAACCACGCTGTAGTTGATTCTTTTCCTATAACAGCATGACCCGATGTGCTTTCCTCCTCTCACAGTAATTTGCCAGCAATTCATTTTTTAAAATAAATGACTGTGTACTTTTATCCATTTATAGTTGCATTTAATATTGTGGAATGTCCACGAGACAAGTTAGTTCCTGTTCTTGCACCAGCCTCTCTTATTTTCTTTCTTGCGAAGGCAATCAGATAAAATAAAATCCAGCTTGTCATGTTACCGAGAAACTGGAAAAGCCTAAACCACTCAATTCTGTCAGAAAAGTTAGTTTAGAGCTACAAAGCACTGACACTGGAGACTCCTTCTATAAATGTTAAAGAAGCATCTCCATACAGAGAATATCACAATAATTACTCATTTTTGATCTGATTATATGGAGCATTTTCTGCACAGATCCTTGTGAGTGAGCTGTTACTATAGAAACGATAATGTATGTATAACGCTGTGGTATCACTGTAACCCTTTTACTGTAAATTTACAGATACTTTCTAACAGTATTTCGCTGTATTGCCATAAAACAGTAACATGCTGTATCTTTTACAGAATGGCTGCTTCATCCGTAATACAGTATCACACTGCAGAGACTTTGCATTTCAAGTTCGAGAAGTTTCTAGGTCTAACAAATACATTTTAACTTCTCTCCCAATGCGTTAAGTATTTGTTTTATGTCTACTTTTCAAGTTTATAGAGTTTAACGTGATGATGGGAACAGACGTTTGTGCGTGTACTGCAGCCAAACTTGGTTTGTCAGCGGGACTTTAATGATCAAAACCCAGAAATAATTATTCGTGTTAATAAGATAAGCCAGTGGTGTGTGAATTTGTGTGTAGTTTTTAAGCTTTTGCGAGCTTTGGTTTGCTTTTCAAGCGTTAGTTTGCCTGTGACGCAGGATAGATGGACGGCATTGCGTGAGAAGTCGGAGAAAAAAAAAATTCGTCTGAATAATCTAACATTTGTGCCTGTGATGAGGATAAATGGACTACGGAGCGTGAGAAGATGGATAAATAATTGTTCGTCTGAGCATTGGCACAGTGAGCCAATCTTTTTCGGAGCTTTACATTCATGTATCTACTTTGTTTCCACGAATGGTTTGACCTTGGGATCGTTAAACTTTTCGCACTTTTGCTTAGTCCTGAGCAAACAGTTCACTCTGTTCTCAACTCTTTACCCAGTGACTTTGATATTTCACGTTATACGGCAAAAGTTGCCATATATCATTCATACAATCTACTCTGGAAAAGGTCTTGGTAATTTTTTTTTTTCTTTCAGTCATTTCAGGCTGAAAAATCTGATGAAGAGCCAGTGCTAACGTAAGACCACTGTGCTCAATTTCACAAGTAACGTAATCAGGTTTCGGGCAAAGAATTGACTGAATGATTTTATTTTGTCATTTATTTTATTTATGTATATATACATTCATTATAAAAATCATAAATAAGCATTATTTTTGCACGCATCTTTTTTTCGGAAGTATAACAGGACACATAACCTAAGACTGCATTGTTATTTGTTAACTGTTAATTGCACTTTAAATGTTTTTTTATTTTTAAAAAAAAATTACAGCTGATTTCCGCTCACGTGTTCACAAAAGGCAATTTTCTGCTCGTTGCTTTAAAAAAACGCTTAAAAACCCAGAGTATGTTGTTTTCCATTTCCTATTGCCACTAGTGTTATGATAAATAACACAAGTATGATATGTTTAATTATTTAACGACAAATAATTCAATCTTGAAGTATAGTATGAAAAACAGTAATTACAATATTGGCCTGTAAAAACACAATGTATTGTCGTAGACAACAGTTGAATACTGTAAAATTGTGACATTACAGTAAGATACTGTATTTGGTAATAACAGTACTGTGCTGTAAATGTTGGTTACAGTAGTAATCTGGCAGTTGCCAGTATTTTATTGTAAATTTACAGTGAAAAGTTTTACAGTAAGTGTATCTTAATCCACAGGTTCTGTAACTTGGTCTGGGTCAGGGTCCTTCTCCAGAGAATCCTTAATCCAATACTGAAAAAGTCCACAAAGTCAACTTCTGTTTTCTTAGCGTAAGTAGAGAGAGCTTTACAGCCTGTTTTCATTTCCTTACCCAAAAGAAATAACATCATCTGAAAAGCCTGCAGCTGAGATGTAATTGAATGAAAAGATTTTCTGCCCTCGTACAAGACCCATACGAACCCAAAATACGGGAATTGGAAAAGAAAAGAAAAAGTATGTATTTTGAGAGTGCACAAACAACAACGTGAGGCTCTACGGCCTTGTCTCTCACTCTTCCTCTCTCGCTTTTTCTCACTTTTTCTGTTCCCTTTTTGTTCCTGATATCCTCAGATATTTCTGTTTGAGATCATCAGGAGCTACAAGGCTACATTTGATGGCTCTGTATGAGCGCGTGTCCTCCTTTTTTTTTTTTTTTTTTTTTTTTTTGTTCTTATGTAGTAAAAGGTTACCATTGAATTCAGATGTTTATTCTGCCAGTGGCATTTTGGTTTTTGCTTTTTTTCTTCTTCTTTTTTTCCCCCAGACTGAGTTGAATGACCGGCAACCTGTCAAAAAAAAAAAGGAAAATAATTTTTATATGCCTCGTGGAAATATTCTGCAGAGTAGAGTGGGAAGGTAATGGATTATTTCTAGGCTCAGCTTTGAGAGAGAGAGAGAGAGAGGGAGAGTGAGAGAGAGAGAGAGAGAGAGAGAGAGAGAGAGAGAAGGAGAAGCTCGACTGCCCGTGTTTAAATCACTTTGCTCAATCTTGTAGTGGGACACATTTCATTAGAGCCAGCAGCTGGGGCCAACGCGTCCGGTATGTCCGCTCATCCGTCATACAAATAGACCAGGCCTCTCTTTTCCCTCTGTCTATTTCTCTGCTGATGGACAGAGCAAGAGTGATGCTTCTACACCCTCCTGACGAGATGACTGACGGCTAACTCCCAAATCGCCCTCTTGCCCTCCCGCCCTCCCTCCATCTCGGTGTTTTTACTCTCTGCTGTCTGACTCACACTAGTTCAGCGCAGTGGCTTTCACAAACCTTTTCCAGCTCTAACGCGGCTGACAGGATTGATAAGTGGCGATGCACTAGAATGAAAATCCGAGGCTAAATACTGAATACAGAATCCCAAGTACCAGTATCTTTTTTTCTTTTACGCTGAGCTGCCATTTTATCGGCTGGATCTCTGATAAATGGGATATGAAAAAAAATCATTTAAGAAAATCACATCTGAAAAATAAATCCAGTGTGAGGGAACAGCGTAGCTTAACTTTTTTTTTTTTCTGTAGATATTTCACATAACTAATGGATAAAATTATGATGCGTTGTTCTTTAATAAATAACAAATGTTATATTTGGCAAACCGATGTGCTATAAGAGGAATAAAACACTTTGTAACGTGCTGTGATAGGAAAATGATCAACTTCAGGGCGGTAACTGTAACTCCGCTTCATCACAATACCTGATCGTTGATTATTTTCCTATAACAGCACAACACGGAGTGTCCGACTTGCGTTAGAATATCGCGACAGCTGACTTGGTCGCTTATGTTGTGTCAGAATCACATTATGATCTTGTGGCATAAAATCATTACCTAGATTAACTACAGGATTAACTAATCTTGTGCATTTCTTTAGTAGCACCTGGCTGCTAATTACTCTCTTAATGATTGTGGACGTAGGAAGGGTGTACTTATTTTTTGCCACTTTATATTTGTCACGTAAGATTATTCGTTTGTTTATAGAAGTTGGTGAAGACCATACAACTATTATTTAGGCCCTGATAAATAAAAACATAGAAATGTAGGACTAAAGTGCCGCTGCAGCGCTCTCTACATAAAGATGCAGCGGCGCTTTAGTCTTGTAGTCTGTCCAGTGTCTAACGAGCGTAGCCTGGTCTCTGCTGTAACTGTGTCGTATAGCTGCATTGCATTCTGGGACTTTGAGTCCAGTTTTTGCGCCAACATCTCCACTATATCTGTGCTGGATTTCTCATTAAAATGACGTTATTAACTTTGCTTGAAAATGGTGGGTGAGAAAAAGAAGCTCTTGCTTTAGAGTTTTAAGGCGCTAACAGCAAAAAAAACTGACCCTTATCCCTTACTGTATGTTTGAAATCGTTGATTTTTTTTCTATTAGATGCCACTGTAACTGCAATAGCAATCCCCCGTAACGCGAGAATTATAAAAATACAACACCAACCAAGTAAGTAGCACCAGAATCACAAAACACATCACAAATATTTCAGTATAAACATAGTTAAAGTGTTTCACGGTGGGCACATGGGTTTTAAATGACAATGTAAAGGACAATTACATTTTTTTCCCTGAGATTGTCAAGGGAACATATGCTTGCTTTTCTGAAATCTTTCTTTTGATTTAGACCAAATTTAGACCAGGACTCAATTTAGTATCTCAGCAATGCAGCGTATCCCCTAATTCTGAGTTTTCTCCAGCACTGTCTCTATAAATTCAACATTTATGCAGTTAATTGTCTATGGTATTGTTGGTTTATTTGCTTATTCCAGGCTTCATTTGTCTATGTGTGTGTGTGTGTGTGAGAGAGAGAGAGAGAGAGAGAGAGAGAGAGAGAGTGAGAAAGAGAGAGACCTGACAAATTGAAAACTCCTTATCCTTCTATTAATTAATTCACTTATGCTGATCTCTTTATTGCCCTGTTTTTTTTTCTCTCTTGCCCTCTGTAATACATTCGAGCACGCTTCTCGTCTATGACACATTCCCCCTTTTTTAAACCTCGGTCTAATTGGCAGGGTACGAATGCAGCAGTAGGAGCCCATTGCGAGCTAGCGCATGAGTGGGCGCTCTGATACATGAATAGGCCTCATTGGCATAATTAGAGGGTGGAATGAAAAGGAAAGGTCGGACTCAGGACTGTGTGTTCCCACCAGCGGTTCTCGGCAACTGCTCCATGAACATGTGACACAGTGCCAGCCTGATGCTTTAATCCATGCTAAAGGCAAGAAGGCAGAGTCGCAACGTGTTCGACATGCAGATAGAGAACAAGCAGTGGGTTGTGCTTTATTTAGATAAATCAGCACGCGAAGTGGTGAAATTCAGAGAAGAGATCAAACTTTTGGATGCGACATGTTACTATTTACACCACAGCACTCGCTGGTGATTGGTCAGAAGGTGATTGTTGATTTTCTTACACTTTTTCTGGTTTCCTCCCACCTCCCAAAAAACAGGCCAGGAATCCCATCTGCATTATTTCCACCTCATCACGAAGGAATCAGTTCATTCCAAATTACCAAGTCATTCATTCTTCTACAGTAGCAGCTTCATCCTGGTCAGAGTTGCAGTGGAACCGGAGTCTATCCTCTATCCTGGGGCATTGAGGTGGGAATACACACTAGATGGGATCCAAACTGGCATGTTTTTTTGGGATGTGGGAGGAAACCGTATCGTAAGCACGCACATACATTCACACACTCATTCACACCTAGGGGTAATGTAGAATGGCATGTTTTTGGAAGGTAGGAGGAACCTGGAGAAACCCAAAGGAAACTCACATGGACACTAGAAGAACATGCGAGAACTCGGCACAGACTCAAGCTGAGAATCATGCGATGGATCCTTGAGCCACTGCGCCACCATGCTGAACCGAAATATCAATAATATCGATCTGCTTTATCTTAGTCAGGGTTGCGGTGGATCCGGAGTCTATCCTGGGAGCACTGTGGGTGAGGCAGGAATACACCCTGGATGGGACACCAGTCTATCGCACGGCACCACATACACCCATTCACACGCTCAGTCACACCGAGGGACAATTTATCTTGGCCAATATGTTCAATATGTTTTTGAGAGGCGAGAGGCAACCAGAGAACCCGGAGGAAACCCAGACGGACACGAGGAGAAATTCTGAAACTCCACCCTGACAGGAACCTGAGATTAGGATCGAACCTGGTGTAGTGAGGCAGCAACACTCCCCACTGTACCACCAGGAAACATCAATAATATTGATATTTTATATAATTAATCCCAAGGGAATGGAAAAAAGATGATGGGTGGCGGTTTTATTAGCCTGTTTCTCTATTTTTTTCTTTAACAGAGTGCGACATTTCCTTGTATCCTCTCTCAAATCAAGTCCTATTTTTACCTTATTACCTCCAGAACACTGACATCCTTGACACATTAGCTTGTTAGCTGGGTTACTCCCAATCTACTCACAACCTCCCTGCCATTTTTTCCATTGAATCCTCTGTGTTTTTTTTCCTTTTCCTCATTATTTTCTTCATTTTAATTACTGAGTTGCTGTCTGTTTTGTCACTATTTAACCTGGCCTGTTCACACCAACGTTATATCGCTGCACTGGTCCTTTGGAGAGGTGAGAACAGATCAACGGTATAGGAAGCATCGTTTAGACATCGTGCTAAGGTCTTGGCATGTGCTAAGCGTCGTTTAGACATCGTGCTAAGGTCTTAGCATGTGCTAAGCGTCGTGTAGACATCGTGCTGTAGGAGAGAAGGAAATGTCAAATGCACAGAGGCGTATAGTAAATGATGTATACACAGAATAATAATAATAAGAAGAAGAAGAAGAATTTTACCAGTACCATAACATTACACAACAAAGTGACTGGTCGATTAGCAGAGATCCGGTATCCTAGTGCCAAATTTCAAGTGAATCGATGCTAATTTCAAGCCTTGGTAGTGGTCCATTCTCAGCACAGTAGCTACAATGACATCATAGTGCATGTGCTGCTGGTATGAGTGGATCAAGTACAACAGTATTAATGAGATTTTTAAACTCATCAGGTTGAAACACAGTCCACTGACCAAAAAAAAAAACAGCAGTGCTTCATGAAGTCAAAACATCATGTTCATGAAGGTTAAAGGACGATTAACACACTGTACATGGACAAAGATGAGCTTTAGTCTCTAGATGTACACCTCCAAGGTGACCAAAGAAGGAATATTATATTTAATAACAGAGCCACTAAGTGAATTTTAATCATGCTAATGCGTTTACAGTGCCAATAATGTGCTGTGTCTGAATATCTTCTTTATTCTTTATTGATGTCTTTATTATGTACGTTGGATACATATTGGTGTTTTAAATGTTCTTTGTAAAGAAAATTGCATTTGCAAAATAAAACATCATGCGAGTACCTGCAGCCTGATACACACAGATTGCCTGTGTAAATTAATACCACTGAAGGGCAAGTAATACATTTGCATAAGGGAAAATTATGTCTCTGTATCTAAAAATTAGAAAGTTTCTTATGACTAGTAAGTTATGACTTAATGATACCATATGAAAGTTGGTTTCATATTATATATTCATCATATTTGGGGCCATGATGTTACAGGAAAATAATCAGTGAAATTGCGGGGTGTGTGTGTGTGTGTGGTGTGGCTCAAAGTTGATTGTTTTCCTATGACAGGATATCTTGAAGTATTCCTCTTGTTCCAATGCTAACATTTTAATTTAAAAGATTTAAACCTGTTGGTATTGACCAAAAAAAAAAAATGACATAGTGAAGTTTCCTGTAAGGAGATGTTTATTTAACCTTTATGGAAGGAGTCTCCATTGTCTGCGCTTTGTAACAGAGGCAAAGCTGTAACTTTCAATTCTCCACCAGGAATAAAACACTTCTGGAAGAGGTGCTAACAGAAACTCCACTTCATCACACCACCCGATCAATGTTTTTTTTTTTAAACTATGACAGCACATCCTCAAGTGTTTTATTCTTTACTTAATTGAGCTTAAACTGTTTGTAGTGCTGGCCAAGTTCTTGCTACCTTAAAAAAAAGGTAGCACTTTCTATTGTCTTTGCAGTATCACGCTGATGAAATGTGCACGGTGTTCATAGCATAAGCAAAGCCAATAAGAAGCTCATTGCATTATTACTCATGGTCTCATTTTTACTGCTAATTGATTCAGAACAGAACATTTGCTTCTTTTACCATCACTGAAATGGAAATCGTCTTACAAATTGGCTCCCAGAGTGAGGAATAATATGCGAGAAAAAGTTCTGCTGTCTTCTGACAGCTTGGTAAACCCTCTAAGGCTTTTAGGTGGCTGCTTGTCAGTCTTTCCGGCCTCTATGCAAAGAAAGACGGGCTGCCCAGAGAGCTGGGCACTACTCCCATTTTGGTAATTTACTGTGATTTGATATAATATGAAGATGGAGACATGCTCTCAAGAAAACCATGCATAACAAGAACAGGAAATGGCATGATAAATATCTGGCACGATGCAGAAATTGCAGCTATAGATGCTATTAACCCGTATTTGTGTCTTTGCATCGCGGCACTGAGAGGGGGATCATGGGTAAACCTGGCACTCAGAGATGTGCTAGCAATGCAGTCCTTCCACAAGCTAACTACAGTATGTGTTGTGCATCTCTTCACTGCTGTGCATCAGGCGAATGCTGATTGGTTGCCTGGGAGGTGTGTCTGATTGTGTATGCGGAAACTGCTTGAGAAGACGTTGTGACTTTTTTCCTCTGCAGGTTTAATCAAATTCTGATTAAAATTGTTTAAATCAGACTAATACTGTCCAAAGTACATCTTCACTGCAAACAATAAAATGCAAACAATAAAATTTCTCTCTTCACTTCCAGAACTTTCCATCTTCTATAGCCCAGCTCCTGCTCCGGAGCTGCTTTCAGAAAGTGTAGACTGTTAAAAACCTTAAAACAGCTTGCAACAGAAACGGATGAAAACCACTGTGTAAAACTCTCAGTTAAAAAAAGATTCGCTCTGTTACTTTCTCAGACCGGTGTCTTTAATAAATGCTTCTCCTCTACGCTAAAACTCTCCTACTGAACAGCGAGCATAAATAAACAGCACAAGTGCGCTTTTAACGTTCGCTTCGCACACAGTGATCTGTTCACATTAGTGTATAATGGATTTTTATGGAAAACTGCAATAATGACACTGAAATAATTCCTGCTTAAACTATGGGAAAGATGAATAGTCACTACTTTTTTGCATTGCTAGTCGACTAGTCGAATTTCGTAGTCGTGCAGCCTCTGATACGTTATTAGCATGTCCACATCAGGCGCAGTCCAGGATTGAGGTTCTGAACCTTCCTGATTTTGTCATTAATGTCAAAAACACAGTACACTATTCCCTCACAGTCACCTGATTAATAAGCTGCCTTTCTTTCTGCTTCTGTTGGCGCCTCCTGATGACTTTGGTTATTTCTGAGATGAGCTGTCACACCTCTCCTGTTACAGCCGATGGTGTTGGACACACTGTTTGAGATTGCTTCTGGCTGAGCCTGACCCTCCACCATTCCGCACCTCACAAACCCCAGATGAGTTTTTCTATCCAATCATACAGCCCATTTTCTGAAGAAAGGAGAGTGGGAAAAAATCATGGCTCGTTCATAAAGCATGTGAAGGATCCGACTATTTTATGATGTCCTACTCAGCTCAGAGTCGCAAAGCCTTACAGAAACCAGAGCTGTTTCAAAATCAGAATGAAGCTGCCGATGAAGGGCAGCATTTGTGCACTGAGATTTCTGCACTCCTGTCCCATGGGGAAGACACTAGATTTGCTGTTGCCAGAAAATCCACTCACTCCCTTTCAGTAAATGCTTATCCTGTGTCGGGGTCACAGTGGATCCGGAGAATCGAACCGGGGACCCTGGAGAAAGCGCCACCATGCTACCTCAGAATAAATGAACTAATCATTTTCCAGACATACCTCCACGTATGATAGTAAGGTGGTTTTCCCCCTTTCTGAGTCTGGTTCTTCTCAAAGTTCCTTCCTTATGTTGTCCCCGGAAGGTTTTTGTTTTTGCTATGGTCTTATCTGGCTTGCTTATTATGGATCTTGATCTACATTTCATAAAGCTGCATAAAAAATTGGTATCTATTTTTGCACCAACAAAATCCATCAAAAGCTTCTATTGGAAACTAAAAAAATGGTTCTTCTAGGCTTTGACTCTAAAGGACCAGTTTTGTTACCTTTATACGTACGAGTGTACAGTACACGATTTGCTTGTTTCTTAGCTAGCTAACATTAATATTCATCAATTTCCAAAAAGTGTTCCATGCTGAAAAGTGAACTACACTCGGGAGTTTTTTGGCTCGTCTATGTTTCTGGCTTTCGAAAAGGGTTCTACTCAAAGGGGAATGTTGTGTTGTAGGGTTTTAACCTGAACCTTTGAAGGATAAACCAAAGAACACTTTGGGGTGCTAAATCATGTGACGGTAGTTGGATAAAAAATCCATTTGGCGATCTCAAGATGCATTTGACATCGTTCATATCTCAAGATGGATTTTAATGCCGGTTATGAATGATGAATTCGGGAAACTGTACTTTAATTGTGTTCACCACCAGTTGACTGCCATAGCTAGTCCAAGATGCATTCTAGTAATAAACAAATGTAACATGCAACAGTGTGCTAAAGCTATGATACCACTGAAGGAAACCCTAAACACGATGTCTGGCCTAACTTCCTTCCTTATAATGCTGCACAGTGAGACTTTTGAAAAATGCTAATATTTTAAGCAGCTTCCTTCATGATGAAATCTCTCACGGTTCCCTATTCATGTTCTGCCGTCTTCCCTTCCTGCTGAAAATAATTGTTCAATTTGTAGAGAGCTGGAGTGATTTATGAAGCTATATATACTTTCCCAGTACATCTCATGACTCACTTGCAGATTGAACAGGAAGTAAAAAAATCTCTCTCAGACTTTTGTTTGTTTTCAGACTTTCATCTTGCTCTTCAGAGCTCAACGTACTCTTTGTCTAGATGCTCATTCTGATTTTTTTTTTTCTCATCCCATTATTTTCCAGGGTGAAAAATGCTTTGAGAGAGAGAAAGCTCGGAGAGGTGAATCAGACTTGCGAAGGCCCCTGAGGTGAAAGCCGTGTTTCTGTCTTTCTCTCGCTGTATGTTAGAGAGATTCCTCTGGGCCGGAGATGGAGGGGAGAATTAGTCAGGGATTACGTGTCTTTTCTTTCCTCAACTTTTCTCTCCGGAGATGTGTCATCTCATCACATTTATAATTCTTGCTTTAATCAGAATACATTTAGGATGGTTTGACAATGGGCATTATTCATCCTAGAGATCAGTCTCGACCAAACGTCCAGCTACTTAAAATTTCTTAAAAGATCTGCATAAGCAACTAACATGATTAGTCATGGATATAAATGTCATATTTGCCTCCATTTTCTCCACAATTTGGTCACGTGCCAACTCCCACCCACCAGCTGTCCCCTTATCCCCTACCAACACATGCTTCCTCCAGACACACGAAGCCAGCCAACTACATCTTTTCTAACTGGTGCATCACAGGACAGTCTAACATACAAAGCTCTATTCACCCTCTTCTGCATACATGAGTCCGTAGACAGCATCAATCGGCTAGTGTCGCTGTGATTGACAGGGTAAATAGAGTACAATCTTCCCTCCCACCCAGACTCCACAACCAATGTTGTTCTCTTGGACTCCCGACCATGGATAGCTGCGGCTTCACTGGGATTCGTACTCACACACGCTTTCCTGTCGTCCGTATGACACGGATCGGAGGGGTTTATTTTGTTTTGCAAAGGGTGCTTCCCATTTCCACTTTCGACTAGCACCGTGGAAACAGAGGTTTGAAGGAGACCTAATCCTGCTCAAGCTCACACTCCTAGAAAGAAACGATCCCGCCCACTCCTGGTCAGGGTCCAGGTCTATCCAGAGCCTATCCCGGGAATACTGGGCACAAGGTGGGAGAATTCACTCTGGATCGCTTGCCAGTTTCTTGCAGTGCTCTACGCACTTAGACGCACACACATTCACTCTTGGTTCAATTTAGCACATGCAGCCAACCCACCTACCTGCATGTTTTTGGATAGAGGGAGGAAACCAGAGAACCTCCACAGACAAGAACATGAGAAATTCCTCACAGGCAGTAATCTGAGGTCAGGATTGAATCAGTGACCCTACATTTCAATTCTACATGTGATTATGTGCATGTGATTGGATAAGTCGGAACAGAGGCTCTGCACCAGAAGATGCAATGGTTCATCTTGAGTGTGTGTGTGTGTGTGTGTGTGTGTGTGTGTGTGTGTGGTTAGCATGCTGAGTGCTAAGCTGTCCCACAGGGAGTGTTTTAATAGGGTTCGACCAAGACTGAGACGTGCTGATTGCAAGAGCTACAGCACCCAAGGGCAAAACATAAACATGGAGAGAGAGCGAGAAAGAGAGCGAGAAAGAGAGAGAGTGGGATTTTGCTCTATTTCACACACACATGCATACACACACTCATCTCAGCGAGGGTATGCGCCTGGGGAATGATCTGTGTAAGAAACACGTTTCCCTCTCAGTCTCTCTCGAGCTGCTTCTCAGGGTTTTCCTCATGACTGCTGCGGCTTCCCTTCATGTTTATCGGTCTTTTATACCATGCTGCTGTTGAGTCCTGGATTCTGATTGGTCAGAAGAGTTTGATTTATTTTCTATAATACCAGCAGCTGCAAATAAGCGGTTTATACGAATGCTAATACGTTATCATTTCTCTAGTTACAAATGACACAGGGACTTGTATGGTGGACAGTATGTTTTTTTTTCTAAGGAGATGTTTCTTAAACATTTATGGAAGGAGTCTCCAGTGTCAGAAAGAGGTCAAGCTGCAACCTGAAGTTTTCTGACATCTTCAGGACACGACAATCTGCGTGTATCCTCACTCCCAGAAGCCTCTTGTGTCTTCAAGTCCTTTTTTATGAATTGATACGTCCCGAGTCATGGTGGAGTTCAATTCATTTTCCGGCTGGACAGCACAGTTGTCGAGAATGTGTCAATTAGAGTGTTGAAAAAAACCTCTCAAGTTTCACATCTTGAGATCAATGCCAAATTACCGCATATGAAATCATTGATTTTTGTCTAGACAAGAATATTCCAGGTCTTTATGAAATGATGTTTATTTATTTATTTATTATTCATCACTGTTATGAAAGCTTGATATTATTGATTGCACATGATTAAAGGCTCGAAGGAGTTTGACCCTCGTTCTCCACTGACGCGGCGTGAGCAGCGGTTTGGAAAGATGCAGCGGCTTCACGGGTCTCAGAGGACGCACGTGTTAGTCTTCACTCCTTTATGCTGTCTGCTTGGTAGCTGTTAGCTGATTGGGAGAAAATAAAAATATACATCTTTTCATGGGTATCGTCAGTTTTTTTTTAACACTGTCCACACTGTTCTTTTTTTTTTTTTTTCAGTCAGAATTGTTTTTTTATCATATTTGCCATTTGGGAGTCAAAATATTTTAGATATTTTTTTATTTTAAAAATTATTTATTTGTTTGTTTGTTTGTTTGTTTGTTTTTAATGTGCTTGGAATGGAAATGTATAGTTTATATGGGATCGGTGTTTACTAGCCTCAGATGAAGTCTTATCCCAGGTAGGCAGGGTAGCAGATGTGACTCAAAGTTAGATCAGTTAGGCTGTGTGTGTGTGTGTGTGTGTGTGTGTGTGTGTGTGTGTGTGTGTGTATCTGTCTGTATGTTTGTTGCTGTAATGTGCAACAAGGGTGTGTTCTGAAATCGGCTGTGTGTGATCCATGTCTGAGTCAGGATCACATCTGTCACCGTCGAGGAGAGAGGCCAGACAGGCCAGGGATTATACACTGAATAAGGTCTCACACACACACACACACACACACACACACACACACACACTCATATGATGCACAAAGAGAGGAGAATAGCAAGGAATGAGATCATGACCAGGGCCAGCGTGACATGCACACACCTCTGGGTGAATCACACGTTCTCCACACAGGTGGATAAATGGATTAGCCTTCAGCAGTTCTGGAAAAAAGACATCACGCTTCACTTTCGTTCCTTATTTCACTTCATCTTGTTGTCGTTGCTTTCTTTCTGTGCTGCAACACCCTGACCATGTTTAGGATTTACTGGCAAATTAGATTTTCTCTTTTATCTGCGCATTATTCCTGATAGACCTCTTCCTCTCTCTCTCTCTCTCTCTCTCTCTCTCTCTCTCTCAGTAAAGGATAATTTTGAGGAGCAGGTTGTATTATTATTATTATTATTATTATTATTATTATTATTATTATTATTATAAACAGGCTAATTTGCATGTGCTATCTGATATAGTGGGAATGGTGTGTGTGAGATTTACAACCAAACATTACCTAAATGGCTTCATATGCAAAAAAAGTTTGAGAAAACAAAATTTTAACGAGCTTTATGAGCTTTATGCATGTTTGTTTCAGCCGTGGCACGTGTATATCTTGATTAAAGATTTTCTATAACACGTTTTTATTAATGCACTTGCTCTAACACATTATCATTTCTATAGCAACAGTTCACAGGGACTTGTACAGCAAACGCTCCACATAATCACTGAAAAGTGTGTGTAATCGTTGATGTGGTGAGACTTTCTGTAATGCTGACGTGATGTTTATGTCACGTTTATGGAAGGAGTCTCCAGCGTCAGAGGAAAGCTGTAACTTTACGTTTTCCAGCATCTTCAGGCCAGAGGAGTTTACACGCAGTTTCTCGGTAATATGACAAACCTGTTAACTCAGAGAGAGAGAGGAAAAACGTGAAACTGAACTAACTTGTTTTGTGGCCATAACCACAAACGGATAAAAAGTATCATTGTATCGTTCTTTAAGAAGTTGTCAAAGGAAGTAAATATCAAGATATAAAAAGCTCTTTTTAGGGGAGTGCTAGGAAAAAGAGTTTTCCAGAGTTTTGAGGCTTTCAAACTTCCTTAAGGGGACAAGCCAAAGAACCCTTAAAGGGTCTCGATTTAGCCTTTTTTGTGAGAGTGTATAGCAATATTTAGATAAGTTTGACTTTTTTTTAAATTCACATACCGTATTTAAATAGTAAGATTATCAATGTTTTGTTTTCCTCAGTGATAGAAAAACTCGTTATATCTTTTTGAAAACATATTAAATGGATTGAAAAAAAAAAAGCCAGAAGAAAACCCTCAATAGCATTGGTTACCTAGCTAGCCTGCTAATACTATCATCTAATAATTTGAATAATTAAATAGTAAGACCCCAAAACATTTTCATTGGTAAATACTACTTACAACAGGCCCTGTACAATCTTTTACACCATCCTACTATTATAAAATTCAGTGGTACAGAAAATGATTAATTATTAGGTAAATCACCCTGCACTATGTTACACTGCAAAAAAAAAAAAAAAAAAAAAACTGTGTTTAAACTGTTCCAGCATGTGTCACTGGGATGGTAGCCTCAGGGGGACGTGTTTTGTACCTTTTGTACCTGGTGAATGTAGTGTATCTTTATAACTCAGTGTAGGCACATAATTGTGCCTTAAGGACCACTTTTCTGTCTTTGGAAGATCGTTTACACATTGTTTGCGCCTTGGGGGCAAAATGTACCGCAAGGTAGCTTTGTAGCTTTTTTATTTGACACTGTGGGACTTCACTGAATACTACCTCTGTGCATGCACATACTTGTTTTTCTGTGTTTGTGAGGACCTCCCATTGATATAATGATGACTGTAGATAAATAACGCTATGCCTCTTCGTACATCGAATGATCAGTTGATCGCAGACACATCCAAATGCTTGTTCTCGCTCTTCTATTAGGAGACTTGCTTTTCGTTTTTGTGATCACTAGTGTAATAATTCCAGACATCTCAGTTTTGTTAGCCTATGCAAAGTTTCAGCCAAGCCGTATCATGTATGCTTCTAAGTTGTTTTTTTAAGCGCAATATCATGTCAAAAACAACTTACATCATTAATTAGTAACCATTTTAAAACATTCAACCGTAAATCCTGTTCATATGTCCTCATTCATTTCAAAATTACACGCTAGCGATGTCAGCTAGTTTGGGTAACCCATAATCTTGTGTTAGTTCATTGAAAAAATATATTGAAGCCAGCTGAAGAAAAATCACACACCTCTCCTATAATCCGAACTGATACCATGGGTTTGGATCTAGATTTAAATGCAGGTCAACATTCGCCGTGTTTCAATGACACAGTTGTACATTTGTGCATCAGTTGTGTTGTTGAAAAGGAAGCGACACATACAGTGTGAATTCCAGATTAGACACTGACCATTAGTCACTACACTAACTTAGTGACAGTGATGAACTATGAACTCAGCTAATCTAGCCCTTCATGAACTTGGATATTATTTATCATGTTTATGGACCGATTTAGCTTCGGCCCTATAAAGATTTCTGAATAATCATGGACGACTGATCATAGTTGAGGAACCATAGGCTGAAGCCTGGACTAGCCTGTCCCTGAAGCGAATCCTAGCCTTAACCTTAGGAGCTAAACAGAAATATTTTGGTTTAAAAGCCACCTTTCTGTCAGGACATTTGACACTAATATATCTTAGTGAAGCCATTTGGTCCGTTTTGGTCTTTAAATAAGGCTAAACATGTGCACATACACATATCCTTGAGGATCTTCCACTGGCATAAGCATTAATGCAGCTAATTAATGTTGTGCTATACCTAAATGCTAACCTTAACCTCAGTAAACAAAAGGTTTCGTTTTTTCCTTTTGGCTCTTTTAGCTCTTTTTATTTTAATAAAAGCTGCAGCTGGGGCAGCAAAACTGGGGACCAGACACACAAGGTCCCCACAAGGTCTATACCCTTCAAATATTCCTACAAACACACACACACGCACACACACACACAGGTGCCATAGTAATCCAATAACACCATAGACCACCATTATTGTTTTTTCTTTTACCATACGTTCATATGATTTCCTTGCATAATGCCAGGATTGCAAAACCACCCCATAATTCCCAGGTGTCCCAAGCTATTATATGTACAATGACCTGCCATAGAAATCCATATATATAGATGCATTCACACACACAAACTTACACACACACTTCTTCTACAATAATCGTGAGCACCACCATGCAGTCACAAGGCTGATCAGCTTGATCACTTCTCCCCACGTCGCCCGATATTAAGTCCTGCATTATTAAAACCTGACAGAATGGGTTTTTGATGATATCGCCCCCAGGCTGAGATTGGATATCTGCTCCATCCATTCTCTTAAAGTAATTTTCCCAATAAAACGTACACGGCCGCATGCAATGGTTTTAGATAATCTCGCTCCAAGACATTTTAATTCATTCAGCGAACAGCCAGGAAAGAAGACGAGCTGGAAAAAAAAGAGCCACATCAAGAATAAGGAGGGTTTTGTTCTTATATACATGCAGATAAATATAAAGACACATATGTATAGAATAAAACTCTCCATGTGGTGTTACAGGAAAATAATCAACAATGGGGTGGTGGGGTGATGAAGCGGAGTTACTGTTACCACCCAGATGTTGGATATTTTCCAATAACAGCACGTCCCAGAGTGTTTTATTCCTCTTACACCACAACAATTTACATTTTTTATTTTTTTTTTTTAATATAACATGTTGTAAATTCAACGTTAACTCAACAAATGCTTCATTTAGAGCAATCCAAGAATCATAATTGGTGTCCATGGTGGGGTCAAAACACAGGAAATGTCAAATTAAGATGATCCACAATCAAACATCAAGACACAAGCAAAAAGTGGAAAAACATATGGAAAAAACAAGAGGCAAAGGCTCAGACTAAGGTTTTTAAAAATGCATGACAAGACCTTGCAAAGATACTGCTACACAATAAAGTATAAATAGACAAACTAATCAAGACTAAACACAGAACAGGCGAACACAATAGGGCAAATAACCACTGATAGGACAGGGACAGGGACACTTAGCAATGTCAACAAAACAACAACAAACTACACCGCGTGCTGAGAAGAGGAATTCATGACACAGTTGTTCCCTAATCAGCTTTTTTTTTATTAAGATAAAAAAAACACAGGTTGCCATGTTACCAAGAACCCACAAATCATGAACTTCTCCCATCCTGAAGATGTCGGAAATCTTAAAGTTACAGCTTACAAAGCACTCATACTGAAGTCTCCTTCCATAAATGTTCAATAAATGCCTCTGTACAGATTTTTTCTCTGTTAAATAACAGCACATTTTGTAGAAATGATAACATATTGATGTAATGAGGCCAAACCAAAAGCTCGCTGTGGTTGTGTTTGGATCCAGCGCTGTGACTATTGTCTGAATTTTGTTGTCAGCACAAGCAATCGCTTTTCATTCGACGGCTTTGAGGTTAAATCACAAGGGGTATCTGTCAATTTAGGATCTAAAATAGTGTGGTGACCAGACTACAGGGTATATTCTCCATCATCATAGCATGGCACTGCTGTGCCCACGGACCACAGCTTCCCATCTGGGATCCTGTTAAATAAATTAAGCTTTACAGCACTCTACAAGGTCACATCAGCCAACAGAGGACAACTTGAGTTTTATCCTATCCACCAGCAGACCACATCCAGGTTACTTCCAAGTCAAAGCGTATGGGTGCTAAACCAAACTCTTGATGCCTTCTTGATTCCTCCATCCCATCTCCTTCAGTCTGTGACCTGGAAATTGCTCGAAGCATGTCATGTTTAACAAAGTACTAATTCTTAAAATGTGCTGAGAGAAATCAAGAGATGGGAGGCTTCTAGAGCGAAGGCATGGGTGATTCCTATATGGAAAGTTATTTGTTTGTTCATTTGTTTTTTTGCTGTAGTATTTTAATGGCTGGCCATTCTTGGGGAAGAAGAAGACTTTCCATGTGTTTTTCTTACCTGTACCTTGTTTCCCTCACTAGTTCGCCCTTACTATCTCCTGAGTCCTGATTGCCACACACGAAGTGAAGAATGCACCAGTGTTCATTATTTGTACAGTAGCTGAGCCAAATTGGTTCCACTTGAGACACAAGATGGGTAGTTTCCAAACTGTCCATTCAGTGTCGAAATGTTATCCTGTCTTGTACAAACACTTCACCTCTGCAGGAGAAAGTGGTACTAGAAGGATTGATGGAGGTCCAGCTAAGCACACGATCTGTCATGCTTTTGTAATTAACCTGGGCCTCATGCCCAGTGCTTTGGAAGAACTTTCAGAATCGAGAGTTGAGCAGAAACAAATAGCGAAAGCAAAGGCGGAAAAGGTTGGCGTGCAAACACAGATTGGCCAGAGGGCAGCTAAAGAAAACCATTTTCAATAGAGTGCCGCTGCACACAGGGAAGCTCGCCGCTGTCCTTGAGAGGATGCGTACCAGATAGAGTATATAACAAGAAAATTGAAAGAGCTTTGCAAGGACTATTGGCCTAACAAGGCTGAACCGCTGTATAACGAAACCAAAATGGAGATGCTTTATTAGCGCTTTGGCTTTGAAAATACTATATTCAACTGTCTGGTATTCAGACAGTTCATGGAAACATATAAATGATTTGGCAGTATGTGATTTTTCTTCAAATTGGAACAGAAAGTTGTTTTTTTAAAGCTCATAAAATGTTCAGTGCAAAGTTCAATCCAATATCATACACTCTTAGAAGATAAAAGTTAAAAAAAAAAAAAAAAAAACCTCTCTGAGAAGAAGACCTTGTGCTTTATTATTCTATTTAAAATCTTTAAGGATTCTGCCAAAGAAACAAAATGAAGACAACAAAAGTTAAGACTTCTAGATTTATGTCAAATCAAAGAACATCAAGGGGCATTACAGCACCATGGACACACAAAGCACAGCCGAGCCGAGGACAAAGGACATGTGATGGCAACACTTCTGGCCCTTCTTGGTATAGATAAGTGTCATGATCTTATCCTTATCAATTCGTATCCCAGTTTCCATGGCAACAAGCACCATGTGCTTCTGTTTTGTTTTTTATTCCTTCTGTTTTCATTCTCTACCCTATTCTTCTTTCCCTGAATATACTCACCTGTCCCTCCCTTGTTTCCCCTCTTTAGTTTATGTATTTAAATCTTTCCTGATTTTTAAAGTTTTGTTGTTTATCTCATACAAGTATTATTATTATTATTATTATTATTATTATTATTAAAGGTTTTTTTAATTCATTTTTACAGCAGGTAGCCGGTAGCATTGCCACATCACAGCTCCAGAGTCTCTGGTTCGATTCTGAGCTCAGGTTTTAAATGTTCTCACCGTGTCCACATGGGTTTCCTCTGGGTTCTCCAGTTTTCCCTCCCACCTCCCAGAAAACATGTCAGTAAGTGAATTGGCTATATTAAATTTCCCCTAGGTGCGAGTGAGTGTGTGCATGGTGCCTGCAATGGACTGGCATCCTATCCGGGTCAGTTCTCCTGCCTCGCTTCCGGTGTTCCTGGGATGGCCTCCGGATCAGTTAAAGAAGGTGATGATAATGAATTAGATATTGAGAATCATTGCTGGATCTTCGTTATACCAGCATGTACATGTAAAACAATAATGAATCATTCTTAATTCATAATTAATTTATACAGGCTCTTTGCTCTGGCCAAATCTCGGCCATGTGGCCAGTCATGTGACTACAGGGGAGCTTGTAAGAATCTGCTTACAAAGAAAACATACAACTACCTTAATGTACATTTTCTGTCTCTGATCCAAAGACGGAAGCTAAAAACAGGACATATGCTTTCCTCTCATCATAGTTCTCTGAGGCACTTGTAATATTACCCAAGGACAAAGATTACAAGGCCCATTGGGGAAAAAAGACAGAGCAGTCTAACAAGATGACACAGTAGCTGACTGTAAGAGGGAGTGAAAGGAGCTCAGGAGGCTTTGATTTCCCTGCATGCTCTATTAATGCACTAATGATCTCCACCTCTGCTCAGTGAGGAAGCTACAGCCACGGCCGAGCTCTACAACATCATCAGCTCATGTACAGCTCTATGTTCACCAGGGCCGTATTTCGAGTTGAGTTATGCACACTTAGTCAGGGTTTAATGCCAAAATTGTGCACATTAGTTATTCAGACCTCAGATGTAGCTACAGACTTGAGCACAATTCAGAAGTCACAAGAAAGTTCTACACATGGGGTGGAGTTTGCCAGAAACAATATTTTATAATCTGCTGAATAATCAGTGTGGAAGCCATTCAAGTAAACCAAATTTGCAGTGATTAATGTGAACATTGCAACTAGGACAATTGATGCAGCAATATATTCACAATGTACTAGACTCGTATTAGATTTATTTCAGTGCTTGCCATCTTCTCATTCATATAACAGGATATTATTCTTTTCTATTCTTCATTTTTAAATTGTCTCTTGATTTTACGCTATATCATATTACTTTCTTCAGTCTGCATTCTGCATGCTTTTGTTGTTCTTTTTGGCCTAAAGGCAAGTGCGTATGTTTAAAGGTGGTGGTCTAGACACTATTGAAAAAGTTCGATGCTTCTACTCAAGAAAAATCTGGCAGCCTTGAAGGTGTGAACTACACAGAGGTAATTTGCATAATCTGAATGCCAGACCCAGAAAACTGACTTAAACATATACGTAACCCAATTCTGAATATGAGAAACTTTCTCCACTTAAATATTGACATAACTTTTGGACTTAAATCGCTGACACTAAAGACGGCTCCATATCAATAAATCAGTAAATAAAATATATATGAGACGAAATGAGAAATGGATGAGTGTGAGTCATTTTAGGCTATGGAGAAAGTTTGAGAAGAAAAGTTTTTGGTGCTAAGAGCTGGAACAATGAGATTAAAAGTGTTACTAGATGTAGGATGTAGGCTAACATATTTCTAGGGATAATTGGGACAGGATGTTTATTTCATGCAAATCGATATTTTTTACAAAGATTCAAGATTCAAGGTTCAAAGATCACCCTTCATTCACAACTGTGCAGCACAAATGAACAATTTCACAGTGGGATCGCTTAGTGATGGCTCCAGTTGAGACGTTTGACTGTTCTCCACAGAAATTGATACAGGCCTCTAAGTTTCTGCTCATGTCTGGGCCATTTATCTTCTTTGATTTTTTTATTATTTTTTTTTTTTAGGCAAATGTTGTGCGCCTGGTTCCTTCAAGCCCAGACGCACTCCATTATGCAAACTTGACAAACTATGTAACAAAGATGTGATTGAAGTGTAGACTTTCAGCTTTATTTTAAGAGGTTCCACAAAAATATGGCATTTACCATTTAGGAATTACAGCCATTTTAAGCAAAGTACCTCCATTTTCAGGGGCTCAAAGGTATTTGGACAAAGTGACATAATTGTAAATATAACCATAAGTTTAATATTTGGATGAAAATCCTTTGCGGCGTCCTATCAGTTTTGTAGCATTTGGCTGAATGTGAGCAGAGAGTATAGCCCTATACACCTCAGAATTCATCCTGCTACTTCTGTCAGCAGTCACATCATCAATAAACACCAGTGAGCCCGTTCCACTGGCAGCCATACATGCCCATGCCATAACACTGCCTCCACCATGTTTGACACATGATGTGGCATACTTTGAATCATGAGCTGTTCCTTTCTTTTGCCATGCTTTTCTCTTCCCATCATTCTGGTACAAGTTAATCTTGGTTTCATCAGTCCAAAGAATCTTAGGCTTTTTTAGATGTTTTCTGGCAAAGTCTAATCTGGCTTTCCTGTTCTTGAATGTTGCCAGTGGTTTGCACCTTGTCGTAAACCCTCTGTATTTACATTCATGAAGGCGTCTCTTGATTGTAGATTTTGACAATGATACGCCTACCTTCTCCAGAGTATTCTTGCCTTCTGTTGATGTTGTGAAGGGGTTTTTCTTCACCATGGAAAGGATTCTGTGATCATCCACTTTAGTTGTCTTCCGTGGTCTTCCAGGCCTTTCAATGTTGTTGAGCTCACCAGTGCTTTCTTTTTTTTAAAGAATGTACCCAACTGTTGATTTGGCCACACCTAAGGTTTTTGCTATCTCTCTTATAGATTTATGTTGTTTTTTTCCACCTAATGATGGCCTCCTTCACTTGCACTGAGATCTCCTTGGACTTCATATTGGTAGCTCCAGTCAAACAGCTGCCAAATGCCAACTCAATACCTGATATCAACTCCAGACCTTTTATCTGCCTCATTTGTCTTGAAGTAACGAGGGAATGGAGGGAACTTGTCAGTCAACTGTCCAAATACCTTTGAGCCCCTGAAAATGAAGGTACTTTGCTTAGAATGGCTGTAATTCCTAAATGGTAAATGCCATACTTTTGTGGAACCTCTTAAAATAAAGCTGAAAGTCTACACTTCGATCATATATATAATCAGGACGTGATCTGAGTTAATGTTACATGCCTTACTTCGACTGACAGGTATAGAGACCACTCCTCTTCCACAGAAACAGAAATGCACAGATTCCACACCTACTACACCAGACTGACAGGCACAAGGGCCACGCCTCTCTCACTAGCACTGACAGGCAAACAGGCCACGCCTCCTCTTCCTCCTGATCCCCGGAGATTAACAGGCTTAATGCCAAAGGAAACTCATTTCAGAACCTCCCTAATTAATAAAGGCAACTAATAAAAAGAGCTGAGTGTGTGATACTGAAGTTTGCAGATTCATAGATGATGGAATCTGTAATATTAGTTTTATTTGGATCAGTAAATCTTTACTCCAGTAGTATGGGGTATGAAGCAGAAAGGGGAAAAGTAGACTGCAGTAATCCCATTTCATTACAAAAGCACATAAGATTTCCAGCCAGATTTGTGCTATAAGAGAATATTTGATGAGGAACTTGTGTCAAGGTGGCACCATTTCGCTGAAATAACTGGGTAAAGCCTGCGAGGCAAACAAGGGGGGAGAGGAAATGCCCTTTTCTGCACTGCACTGCACTGCAGACGGAGAGATGGTGAGAGAAAATGAAACGAGAGATAGCACGATTCACGTTATCTGGAGCGTTGCTGCCATCATGTGGGCTACAGAATATGACATTGTGCGCAGACCTATTATTATTCAGCAAATAAAAAGCTACTCGTCGCAACTGTGTGTCTTAAAATAGTCCAAAATATCTCAGTGTAGTTATCTGGAAATCATAGCAAAGATCATATCAAACCCCGATGAATCCTGATCAGCAGCACATAATCCGTGAACATGAACAAAAACTAGACCAATCTGAACCTTTCATTCCTTAACGCTACAATAACTAAAGCTAATATGGAGATGAATAGACTTCCCACGGCCTCAGGACTACACACTGAAACACACTTTGTAGAAAGGGTCCTGCATCAGTCCAGAGCCATAATAAGATTAGAAAAAGGGCCAGACGATAGCGCTTGTGACATTTGGTTAGCGATAAATGGGAGCTCACAGAAAAACAGAGCATACCTGCTGAACAGAATCGATCACCCGAGGCCATCCTCATTGATTTTACACTATCAGCAAGAAATGATTGATTCACTGGAGTGTGTGCAACCAATTACCATCTAAAGACTGGATGTGTGTGATTGATCATGGCTAGATAAGGCACTTGAGGTTGAAAAAAGAAAAAAAAAAAACAGTTCAGTGTTAAAAGGTTAACGGTGTCAAGTTCTATACTGATTTATTGAAGAACTAATATTATTCTCATGTCTGGACCGAACAGACGTGTCACCACATGTATATAGGAAAATGATGATATATTTACAGATTTGCCTTTTTTTCTCTTTTTTTATTAGTAAAATGCTTAATTGATATTGATGTTGGCACATGCTTAAGAGGTCTTAAGATTAAAAAGGAAAAAAAAATAACACGTCATTGATGAACCACAATAGCTGCATTAGTAATCAATTTGTTAATCATTAGTTACTTACAGGCAAAGTAACTGAGGAGACTCTTGACTGAAGGCTTGGTTTATTACGGAAGGAATAAAACACTTGGTGTCATGCTGTTATGGGAAAATAATCAACATCGGGTCTGTGTGATAAAGCCGAGTTCCTGTTAGCACCCCGAAGTCTGATTATTTTCCTATTACAGCACATCCCCAAGTGCTTTATTCCTTTTATACCACAGTGATTTTGCCAACAATTACAATTGTTTATATATTAAAGACTGATATGACATGCTTTTTATCCATTTACAGTTACATTTACCATTGTAGAACATCTAAAGCAAGCTAGTTCCTGCTCTCCGTTACATTATAGCAACTATAAAAAGTCGTGCCCTCAACAGCCTCTCTTTTTTTCTCTCATTTGAAGTTAAAAAAAAAAAATTACAGCTTGCCATCTTACGGAAAAACTGCAAAGCATGAACTCTTCTGTCTTGAAGACTTTCCACATGTCAAAGGCTATACCTCTGACTGCTACAAAGGTCTGACACTGGAGACTCCTTCCATGTGTGTGTATTACAGAAAACCTCACCATAGCAATGATTTCATATATTTTTCCACACTATAGATTACACACTATAGAAACAACAACGTTATAACGAGTGAATTAATATAAACCTGTGACTTGCAGCTACGCTATGCTGTTATAGAAAATTAATCAGCACCCACTGACCAATCAGAATTCAGAATTCAGCAGTGCTGTGTTAAAAGTACTTTAGTTTAAATGCTATCATTCGTATCATATATATATATATATATATATATATATATATATATATATATATATATATATAACTAAATTGTACTGATAAATTCTCAGCTCCATAATAAAATATGAAACTTTTCTTAACATATACTGAAACATATACTGAAACATATACTGAAACAAATTCAACAATTAATCCATTGCATCATTTAAGGTTTATTATGTACTACAGATTCGGTCATTAATAATCCTTCAAAGTTTAATAAGTAGCTAATAAAATAGCCTTAGCAATATTGTAATAAAGGTTTTGTGAAAGGTTATGGAACGCAAATTAAATTAAATATGAATATGCTTATCTATAAAAAGTCTACAAAAAAAGGCAAAAAATATAAATCGTTGTTTCTTACCAGGTTTAAATCATCAATAAATGATTAACAACTCATCTATTAATGCTTATGAACATGTCATAAGTGAGGTTATTACAAAACCTTACAAAACCAATTTTGGTATGCATTCAGTCATGCATGAAGTCACATGACAAGAGAGGAACATTACTCCGCCTTCAACCCTCGGCGTTTGTAACTTTTCACATAAACTGCTAACTGAATTGTTGCAAATTTCCAGTCATGAGATGGTGTTCTATTGCTTCATGTTTGTTATAGGTTTGCTCATATACAGGAGAAAGTAGGACTAGTAGTGTGTTCATTATTGTGTTAATTATGCAAACGATCGATTCATTAAGCTAACAGACCGCTCTTTGAGCACAATAAGACAACTGAGTATATAGAGGTGATGGGAAAAAGGCCAGGAAACCCCCACAACCATCTTCCCTGCAGGGCTGCAAAAAAACAAACAAAAAAAAAAAATAGCCATAAATCAATAGCTTAATTTAGAGACCATTATCTTTAATTAACAGATCATTAGGTTAATTAACAGGGTTAACACACAAGTACTGGTAAGTTCCCACATTACCTCTTTAAATGAGCAAATGTTCACTGGCACTGAAACAACGAGCAGGAGCTAGATAGAAAAGTGAGTATATGAACTATACCACAGCGTTGTCTGATGCTAGATTCTGATTGGTCAGCACGTGTTGATTAATTTTCTGTAACAGCAGCTCTGACAGTAGTGCAGCTTTAAATCACGGGTTTATATTAATGCATTCATTCTAATACGTTAACATTTCTTATTTTTTTAAAAAAAGGTGTATTCTTATTAATATGATGAAGTTTTGAAAAGGAGATGCAGATTTTTTGCAGATTTATGGAAGGAGTCTCCAGTGTCAGTGCATTCTAACAATCCGAGGTTAAGCTGCATTCTTAAGTTTTCCAACTCGGAAAGGTTGGAAAGTATAGCTGCTATTGCTTAAATTAGATTAGGAGCTAACTTGCTTTGCAACGTTAAATGGAACTATAAATGGATTTTGTTCTTTAATAAATAATAATTGTAATCCTTGGCAAGTTGCTGTGGTATAAGAGCAATAAAGCAGCACAGCAATCGCACCAAGCCACATGATTATCTTTCTACGGCAGCATACATCCCAAGTGTTTTGGAAGTCTTATGGAATTAATGACAAACTCAGCTATTAGTTACCAGTAGCTCGATTTCTTAAAATCCCAGCTTATTATTAGTTATCTATTTTTTTGAGGCATGAATTAATTACAAGGCACTAAATGTTTAATTCACAGTGTATTAACATAGCAATTACGAATAATGTCTTATTTACAACACAATACATTATTATTCTGAACTTATAGTTAACTTACCTTTTAATCTAATAATAATAGATCTAATCAAATATGTTGATTTCTTATACATTCTTATATATTCTACTTTATGGCTTTGTTCTTCTGTACTGGCTAAAACATTAATGTTGGACAATTTCCCTGATGCTAAGCAGGACTGGACTCTGATTCTGCACAATCAGTAGAGTTAAAACTCATACAACACTAACTCACATCCACGTCGTTACTGTTTCCCTTTCACTTAACTACCTGTGACTAGGTGTGATTAGCTTGCTTAGCATTTGACAAACTAGCATAAACGAGCTTTAACTAATATATACTGTACACTTTACCCAGGAGATAAATAAATAGTTTTTCCCCAAGCACCACCACAATGTAATTCGGCTTAGAGAAACTTTAACTGCTCATTGATTTAATAAAACCTGTATCATTTCCTCTTCAGTGTACCCTACTGAGCAACAGCAGAGGTCTTAGGTCTAAGGATGTGTAATTTACCACAGTGTACAATTCCGTATCACAAGAAAGTGTCACTAAGAAAGAAAATGCCTTAAGTTATTATTAGCTAATTGGCTAGTTAGCATATGAGATAGCACTGTACATAAATCAACACATTTAGCACAGGAAGGCTGCATGCATGTGACCTTACCCTGCATGTTACAGAAAAATTAACTAACTTACTGATATATTTTTGTTCGTGCAGAGAAAGTTACAAGAACATTCTAGTAGCTGTATGAATGTTACAGTCAGGTCATAAAATACAGCATTTTGCAGTTATGACATTGAGAGGTCATTTAATGCTAGACATATTTGGTCTGTGAGAAAACATAACAAAAAGAGAGATTTTATATAAGTCTTTGTTAATGTTTCTATAAGGAAAGGACGTCTTTTGTACCAAACATAGAACCTTTAAGGGCTGCCCCAAGGGACAACTGAAAAGGGTTCTACATTTTCTAAGTTTGATTGAGATTCTAAGTTTGATGGAGACAAGTTTTACCACCATGGTAGTAAGATTTTTTTTTTTTTTTTTTAGGAGAAACTCTGTGATTAACCTGGTATTGTTTTGACTCCTGGGGAGCTGTTTTTCTTTCCTTTTAGATTCCCACACTTTTTGAAAAAAAAAAAATAAATTCATCTAGTACCTTAAAGAGGTCTTTAGTTTATTTCATGTAGATTCATACAACAGAGAGTTCAACTTTTAGAAAAGGTTCTAGATATAATATTACAGATATTCTTTGCATAGAACCCATGAGGAACTTTTTTTTTCTGAGTGTGTACTCCAGAGGTGGTATTTTTTTAGGACCCACTATCTTTAGGTCTAGAACTTGCAGTGATGATTGCAGCTGACTAATTCATCGCAGACTCATCAGAGGAGACCTCCGGTTCAAATATTCACATTTATACAGTAGGCATGCAGAAAAATTGGAAAACCAGCTCAGCTCCAAGTGGTAGAAGAATGAATCGTCAAACTGGACCATATAAATTTAGGTACAAAAGTTATTTACAATCTAAAACAAAATGCTCCTTCTACCACCCTAAAGGATTCTGCAGTTTGTCCTTTTGTAGAGTGTAAGAACCTTGCAGCGGATGTTTCTGCTTTCAGAAAGGGTTTTTTTAAGTAGAACCTCTTTTGGAAGCCTGAACCTGAACCTGCAACTATCCAAAGAACCTTCCCAGAACCCTATTCAAAACCTTATGATCAGAATGTAATGGTGTATCTGGAAATTTCATGACAAGGATATCTCAGCGGGATATACCAAACTATATGGTTCCAGGGGAAAAAATAAATGAAACTCATCAAAAAATCTGACTTGGCATGTGTCCCAAGGTGATGCACTGCAACATATGTGGACAAACGAGCCTTTTTGTACATGGACACGCCATATCTTCAGGAATCAACAGCATTAATTAACTTTAACTTTGCACCAGCTTATCAAGGTCTTCTGAGGGGCCACGCTTATTTGGCGGGATTCCCAGCCCTGGAGTCGCCCTTCACTGCACAGATGAGTGATTTCTCTGTACAGCTGAGAATTCCCTGCTCAGTCACACATGATTCAACTCATCAGACATCATGCTTTGAGGAAGGAGAATAGTGGAATAATGAGAGACTCCTTGGCTGGGAAATGTTAACTTGGCCACCTGATGTTGCCCTCCATCAAGCAAAAAGCAATGAAGTTGTTGATCTTCATGTTCAAATCTTAGCATAAACAAATCAGTGTCCATTAACATGTTTGGCTCTGGACTGAGCTATTGTCTGTTGTTTTCATGGATATTGTGCACTCCTTGACTCTGACATTTATTTTCATAGATATGGCACCCCCTTGGCATCTCATCTCAGGCTCCGAATTACCTCACTGTCTTGTCTTTGATTTCCCTCGCTCTGTCACATTCATGGTCGCATTATTTACATTTCGGTTACATCCTCCTTTGTATCATGGTTGTTATACATGATTCCATGATGTTTATGCTATAAGTGATGATATTTTCATATTCAGTGGTCATTCTGGTGCTGCAAAAAATCACCCTTCATCCATCTCTTTGCCTGAAAACATGGTACACAACACGGAGAACGGTGTGTTGTGGCTGATTTGTAGAATGATAAGTATGAAGAATGAATGGGAGGCTTTGTCAAGGGAAATTGTCAGAGATGCATGAAGCACAAATTATGTGGCTTTCATTTGAGAATTGAAGTGGGAAAAGTATCAGAAAGGACTCTGTGTCTTGCAAATTGACAATAATGCTGAGGGATACAATTTCATGATTGCACTTCTGAGAGCCATGGAGAGTTTCTTGTCTCGGCCAGCATCCATTTGTATTTTTCTTTGCTTTGCTCTATGTACTGTATGATTTCTGACATCTTCACCATTCCCCAGAGGAAAATATCGAATAATCACAGAAATGTTAACATGTTGGCTATAAGAAGACACAAGCACACATATGTCCATGGAATTTATTCCTAATTTTTCATTATAGAAAAAGCTCACAATCCGGAACTTCAAAGGAAATCCACAGCAGCTGGTTCTGATGGTTAGTTAAAAAGATAGATAAATTGAGAGATGGATATATATATAGATGGATATATATCCAGAGATGGCACAAAACACAAGCTGAGGCCTAGATTATAGTTCCTATTCCTTTTAGAGCTTCTTCTAGACATGGCTCAGAAACAAGGTTCCTACACTGCAGTCTCTCCCCTATTTAGTTCTTCTTCCAAAGATTACAGAGAAACATGGTTGATTTTGTTCCCTTAGATGAAAGTTCCTAATTCCTTTTTCTTTTTTTTCCAGAGACAATCCAGAAACAGGGCTGATTTTGTTGCCAGGCTGTAGTTCCTGACTTTGATCAAAAACAAGCTTTAAAGATTGATTAAAGGTGAGCAACCATATAAGCCACCACATATAAAGAGCAATGAACTAGCTATAGAACAAGCCTCATAAATTCATTGGCATTTACACAGACGACTGATGAGTAAAATAGAAAGACCAAACACACTAAAAGTGGTGGGAAATGAACTAAAAAGACATGCATGCACTCACAGATAATGATAAATGACTTACCTAAAATATAAATATGTAATTTGCTGTCAAGTCAGTTTATCGCCTGTATAGATTATGTAGCATCTCCACACCCAACCATGCCATGCCGAGCCATTTATCTATCCACGTTTTGTCATTGAACGATGCTGCTCTACTTATGCATGTTAGAAGTCATCCATTATAATCCCTAAGAGTCAGAGTAGTTGGAGATCAGGAGTCTCTGAGGGCTGAGGAGCGGAAGGAAGCAGCTGGTTGGGTTTCGGTTCTCAGAGAGGTTACTGTCATGGACAACAGGTGCTGTGCCCTCGGAATCATTAAAGCTATAAAAAGCTTAAATTAAATTTTCTTGCCTTTAGTTGTGCTCATTTCAGAAGTACGCTTCACTTTCTCTGCAAAAGTTTTTGTTCCATTAAACTTTATTCAATAAGAAGTTAATGTTTCTGTAAAGTACCATAGGGTTTAATTCCACTTTTTTAAATTAATATTCCATTTCTTTTTAATTATTAATGTTTTTTTCTTGCTGTATCTTGTTTTAACACATTTTTTAAAAAAAGTTGTTTTAAATAAGTGCTACTTAAATGGTCACAAAACTATTGTGTTCACCTGCTCCCAAAGGAATTCTGACCAATTCCACACACTCCCAAAGGAATTCTGACCAATCCCACACACTCCCAAAGGAATTCTGACCAATCTCACACATTCCTGAAGGAATTCTGACCAATTCCACACACTCCCAAAGGAATTCTGACCAATCCCAAAGGCATTCTGACCAATTCCACACACTCCCAAAGGAATTCTGACCAATCCAACACACTCCCAAAGGAATTCTGACCAATCCCACACATTTCCAAAGGAATTCTGACCAATTCCACACATTCCCAAAGGAATTCTGACCAATCCCACACACTCCCAAAGGAATTCTGACCAATCTCACACATTCCTGAAGGTATTCTGACCAATTCCACACACTCCCAAAGGAATTCTGACCAATCCCACACACTCCCAAAGGAATTCTGACCAATCCCACACATTCCCAAAGGAATTCTGACCAATCTCACACATTCCTGAAGGTATTCTGACCAATTCCACACACTCCCAAAGGAATTCTGACCAATTCCACACATTCCCAAAGGAATTCTGACCAATCCCACACATTCCCAAGGGAATTCTGACCAATCCCACACACTCCCAAAGGAATCCTGACCAATCCCACACATTCCCAAAGGAATTCTGACCAATCCCACACACTCCTGAAGGAATTCTGACTGATCTTGCTTGATCTCGAATGAAATCGGAGGAATACTACCCACTCCCAAAGGAATTCTGTTATTATTATTATTATTATTATTATTATTATTATTATTATTAGTGTAAAACCTTTTTAGATCAAGCCTGAGCCAGATTTCTAATTTAGCTGGAAGCATACGGCAGGCCATTCTGAATAATTAATTTTATGTTGCTGCACGGATGACTGCATAATTCCCACAAGCTATACAGAAGCTATTACACAGTGTTATTTCTCAGTTAGAGTCACAAATTTCTTTCTGACGGTAATAGAATGAGTATATACTTATTTCTCTGTCGGGCCTCCAAGCAAAGTCCTTGACCTTCAGCTGTTCAGAACTATAATTGGCCTACATTCTGCCTCATTTATGAGTCACTCTGGTTAAAAGATTAAAACATTAGCATAGTAAAATTAGAAATCACAACCACAAAAAAAGATTAACAGGAGAAATGTGTAGAAATTGGAGCACATGTAGAAATAAACAAACTGTCCATTTGTCCTGAGGATGAAGTTCTTCAACAGATGAATGGTACAGTCCAGGACTCATGAGCCAATCACCAGTAGACTCAGACAAGCAGGGTGGAAACATAAATGAATAAACATAAAGGAGAGAACTGATTTAAAAAAAAACCTATTCACCTGTAGTGCTTCGGTTTAAGTTTGAAACAGGAGGTAATTACTTGAGCAGCGGTGATCAATGTGAGGACTGTAATTTGAAACACATTGGGCCACAGATTGACACTCAAATCCAAACAAATCCCCTCCAAAAGCCCCAGAACTCATTCATGCTCACAGCCTAGGCTAATACACCTAAATGCTACTTCACAACAAAATGATGGAAAGACAGATCACCTGGTCCTACATGGTGACCTGCTGGTGGTCCACATTGTGTGTTCTTTCCACCATTTAAGCCACGCTTCCATTATATTATTTAGAGACAGAGTTTGCTAGCACTGACAATTTGTTGAAGTGTGGCTAATCGCGTGTGAATTAGTTTGTGAGTCAGGTGTGAAACGCAGTCTGGGAGAGTAAACCATGCTTGATAAATTCATTCCACCAAGCTGTCGGAGGTCATGAAGAACTTCTGAAAAGTTCATCTGAGCAATGAGATGATCTGATCTACATTATACAAAGCCTAGTTAGCACAATCAGAGGCTCTGTAATGATCAGCGTGGTTGCTTGGTAACCACATTCACCTTACTGTTGAATTTGAGTTTAAGTTGAAGAGTTCCCGCTGCCTGATGTGATCAGTGCCTGATCCTGACAAACAACTACTGCTGTGGCACTTCTTGCCCTCTGGATGTGCCACTGCTTCTATTTGGAGATTTCTGCACTTGTGACTCATATGCTGCTGCAGTGGATGATCCCACAATGATACCTTAAAGATTTGCATGTCCCAAATCTCTTAGCTTCAGTGGATGACCTTACATGGATACTGTAGATTACTGTAAATTTGTACCTAAGAGCTGCTGCTGTAATCATAAACCCTGTCCTTTGCTCATCCCAGGACTTTCAGTATATTCATAATCTGCTCATACGGAACACCTTTTTAACACATCCAGTACTGTTGGTCTTTAGTCTTCTACATTACTATGCAGTAATGATTTATAATCTCACTGTCTGGTGTCACCTTAAAGTGATGGGTTCCCTTTTTTGAGTTCGCTTCCTCTCATGGTTTCTTCCTAATGGCGTCTCAGGGAGTTTTTCCTCACTGTTGTCACTTTTGGGTTGTTTATTAGGGATCTATGTGACAATGTGACAAAGTCTAGTGTTCCAACGGCAAACTAGTCACAGAGAGAAAATGCATCCTCTATCACTTCATCTAATGGTGACTGGATGACTAGAGACATAATTGGCATTTAACGCACATTGGCAGTGAATGCAGGTACCTTTCTGATGTGATTTGCACCAATTGAGTCATTTACATTTGCTCATTTGGCACACACTTTTATCCAAAATGGCTTAAGCCCTATTCAGACTGGATTAGTTATACATGGAGATGTGGGGATGTGGGGTAATGAAATTATTACCCGAGTATCTCAGCCCTGTTTAAATCTGTCATGTGATTAATTTTTTACAGATCGCTTGTACATGCTTCTGACAAGATTATGCCCTAATTTCCCTTCTATAAATTGACTAGTTGAAATAATCCCAAGTAAGATACTGTCTATTCCATCTGAATTGACAGGTTGGTAAATAGTCCTTTATATCCTGTGAGAAAAGCACAGGTATGCCACTTTTTGTTCAGTATAAGGACAGTGTCGGAAGTGTTCGCGCTTTACTATCATCACCTGCTGAAAGCTAAGTGAACCAAAGTAACGGCCATGTTTAAACACAGAACAATAAAGTAAATATGTAAAGATGTTTAAGAGGACGGATCAGAGAAAGGGGTTTTAGGTAAGTAATTGAAGTCCTAGCACTGGTACAGCCTACATACGGACGTTATGCTCATGTCACCTACTAATAATCAAGAGCAATATGTGCAGCCAGAAGATCTATAATAAGCACTTATAATAAAGGCCAAAATAATCAGTTTGTATTAAAATGTGTGTGCAGACATCTAAACAGACATGTCCAGACACCTTATCCTGTCTGAACAGTGCTTTACACCCGAGACGGGATACAACTGAGTAGCTGAAGGTAGAGTGATTTGCTCAAGAACCCAACAGTGGCAGCTTGGAAATGCTGGAACTTTCAGATCAGTAGTCCAAAGCCTTAACCACTGAGCCACCGCTTCCCAAGAGAACCGTTCGGAAAAGCCTTCTGCTGGCACTTTTGCATTTACAGCATATGCAAAATAGCACCATGGCCTTGAATTGAATTATCAGGACATGATCAGCCACGACGGTTGTCCTTTAACTCATTTGCACCACATGGCTGTTCTTTCATTTTGTTTCCTCGCAGCATCTTTTAAGTGCAGAAGAGTGGTGGTGTTGAAACACACATGGCATAATTGATGTTGAGAGGAGCTGAGATCTTTCCGTGCCTGGAGTCTGGCACTGATGTATTAGTTATGAGCATGGAAACGTAGCAAAAACGAGGCAGCAAGGCACTTCAGATAGACGGCTTTGTGTGTGTAGGGGTGTGTGTGTGTGTGTGTGTGTGTGTGTGTGTGTGTGTGTGCCCAATTCTAGTTGCTGCACCCATACACTAAATCCAGCCGCAGCATTTAACTTACAAAAAAATTGAATTGTAAAAGTCCTTGCTGTGATTAAAAATGTAATATCTATGTTAATGTAAGGTGATAATACAGGCATCTCAAAGCCAATAAAATAAATGTGTGTTCTTCACGTAGCTATTTAAAATCATTCAATTTCAGAAATGTCGGTGCTGGAGATTTTTCGAACGCTTCCTTTGCCGTATTATTTGGAGCCATAATATCAATGTGCGAAGGCACAGACGCTGCCCTCACAATCAGCGCGGCTCATAGAGGTGTCAGACTCTTTCATAGCTGGAAATGAATAGCCCTCCACTTTAATTGAAAACGGACTGATTGCCGAAGGTGAAGGAAAATGGATTTTCTTCATCTCCTTTCCTTCCCTATTAGCACAAGACAGGCTAAATGAATAACTTCGGCTGCTTAGTCTCATGTGCAGAGTGAGTTTAAAGCCACAGCTCAGGGACGACTCGAGCTCGCTTTATTCCTTTGTGTAAGCAGAAGGATGTTTTATCCATTGAAAAGATCTGGCATGTAAATACAGTATATTAGGGACTTATTATTCATTTTTAACAATATCTAGATGTCATCGGAATAACAGTCAAAACTAAGAGCATGGTCATGAATCATTTAAAGAGTTATTAATATGTCAATTGTAAACAGAAGCGGACCAAGAAGAGAGCCTTGTTGGGCACCTTGTTGAGTATCATGGAAATGAATGACTTGCCTATGCAGAATACCTGTTGTTGCTTTGTGAGATATGCATGAACCATGTCTGGGCTGTATCTACAATACCAAGAGACGTACGAGTATGCTGTGAGGTAAGCATTTTTCCCTTTTATTTTATTAAGCCAGTGTTTAGCAGTGGAGTGGCTTTGAACGACGAGGAAATCTCCTAGACACATTCGACACCTTTATGTAGCAGCTGGAAAAGATGGACTGTTTTTTTCCAGTGTCATTATTATTTGACTAAATGAATCGATAAATATTTGGGAATTTATAATTGCAGCGTCAGTTAGCATCAGTAATTCTATCTGTTTCCATCAGCATGGGTTTCGGAAGCTGGTAGCTGGTAGCTGGTGGTCAGGTCAATCTGTACCTAGCAGACACATGACTGCTGAACATTATGGCTTTATAAGAAGTTTAGGTTCATAAAATTCCCATTTCTCTTCCCTTCACAGCTCCTCATGTTGTAAAGAACTCCGTGTCTCGGCTTGGCTCTACATCAACATCCACATCAGCAGTGCACCCAGTGCTCCGTCTCCCCAGAGTATTAACACCTGAAACTTGCTTCCCAAGCCAAGCAACGACTCTTTCAAGATGCACTCACTTTTTCAGACTTTGCTCAGTTACTAGTCTGAATGTGTTGTTTACTTCCAGGTTCTGCATTTGCGCCTAATGTTCTCCATGTTGTATTTACTCTGTTTTAATAAATATCCTGCAAAAATATCTAACCTTTGACTAGCGTCTCTCATTGTTACACATATCTTAAAATGCAGGTGTAATGAAACTATATATATTTTGGATCTATTCAATAACTAATATTTATACAGAAGTTTGAAAAAAAAAAAAAAGCATCAAAGCCCAACATTTGAGATCGATCAAGAGGCGAGAATGGATACCCTTTCAGTGTCCTCTTCCCCTCGGCAGGTTAATGAGGTTCAGAAGAAAACATTTATGTTCGAGTTTGCTCATTAACGACGGCAGGGCCTCTGATATATCCCGACTCAAAGTGAGCTTGACAACGCAGGGACACCGAGGACGAGGATAAATTGCTTGGCCTGCATTGATTTAGACCAAGGCCAAGCAATTACATGGCTGCCACAATGCACGTATTTTGTATTGTAGAGTACAGTACATATGGTATATAGTTTATGGGCCAGCTACTTAATTAATGTGTCTGTTAAGTAAGGAATAACACACAACGGGCCGTGCTGTTACTGTATATGAAAAATAATCCACGTTTATTTCCAGTGGAGTGATATGGGGTTACTGATACCACCCCAAAGGGGATTATCTTCCTACTCTATACCTCCTAAGTAATCAGTTTGCAAGTTTGATGGAAGGTGAGAAATACTTTCAAACAATATGCTGAATAGAAAATATTTTTGTCCATGCCATATATCCAAACAGCGACCAGGAGTGACTAGACTGGTGTTAAGACGTAGCGTAGCTATAACTTAGGGCATGAAAGAGACAGCAAATTATTCAGGAGATGCAAGCATTCAAAATGAGTTTAGATTAGATTCTGTCTGTCATGTGAAAGACTTTGGATAAAGGTGTATTTTTTATTCAAATGAAAATGAATAAATGTAAATGCAATAAACGCAAAAATGACTGGGATCAGCACAATCTCGGGACTCATATGAATCCAAATGAGAAGTTTCAGAACAAGACAACATTTAGACTTTTAAAACCTTTCTCGCTCTTTATAATCTATAAATGTCATACTGTGGTACTTAAATAAACAAATAAATAAATAAATATCTAGAACTTGCCCTTGTGAAATACAACGATGTTATTTCGAAATGAAGTGTTTTATGTCACGACCGTGTTTTATAGCACCTCCCTTTTCCTCGTGAGCACCTCAGCTGAACATCGTGCTGAATACGGCCGTTGAGCTGAATACTCACTGAAGCGTGTTATGTCTTACCTGTGCATTTTGCTCATATAAAGAGTCTTAACTGGGTGGCACTAAGCAGCCATATGTGTGTATGTGTGTGCATGCATTGTGTTTGTGATTGAAAACTCACTCCTCTGGCCTACACCCCACTGCAGCATCTTTCTGGATCAATAAATAATCCACTCTCCTGACCTTGAGTGAGATGAGCATGGAAAATTGTATGATTGCTCCTTGTAGAGAAAGGTCTCGTCTCTGGCCTTTCTCCACTCTGAGGGCTCGGCAGATGAAAGAAGAAGAAGAAGTGGATACGCTGCGTTAGGTGACATTAGCTTTGATCAGGGCCCAAACGGAGCGCACGTGCCTTTCGTCAGACCCGTTTCCAAAACACTAATCAACCCCTCAGCGGCATGACTCAGATGATCCGATTATTAATGATGGAATACAAAATCTTGCAAATTTACATCCTATTCCATTAAGTGTACAAGTAAGAAATAAAACTCAGCAGGATGGTATGATAAAGCAGATTTACTGTTAGCACCCAGACGCTTATTACCTTCCAACAGCAGCATGTCCTGAAGTGATTTACGCCTCTTATACCACAGCAATTTGCCACTAATTACATTTTATATTTATTAACGGAGAACACATCATATTTTCCTACATCTACAGTTACATGTAATGTTGTGGAACAGCCATAAAACAAGTTAGCTCCTGTTCTCACTTATGTTATAGCAGCTATAAACACCGGCTTTGAAATCCTTTTGAAATTGAGAGGACAAAAAAATTAAATAAAAACGCAGCTTTTCACGTTGCAGAGCAACCACAGAGCATAAACTCCTCCGCCCTGAAGACTTTCCCTTCTCTGAGAGTTAGAGCTTTACCCCTGTTACGATGTTAAGCACTGACACTGGAGACTCCTTCCATAAATGTTAAATGAATGTCTCCGTACAGAAAATTTCACCATATTTTCACCACTTTGTTTAATAACGCAACATTCTTAATCTATTTATTATTAGTCTTAAATTGTGTGGATCTGCTGTTCTAGACAATGACATCGACACTTTCTGACCGTTCAGATTTGAGAATTCGGCAGGACAGCGTCTTAGTCTCAGGGGTCTTCAGGAGAAAGTTGACATTCCACAACACGAAATGTACCTGACTATAAATGCATATGAAGG
>CM040991.1:21303605-21316586 GCA_022985145.1 Pangasius djambal
AAAAAAAAAATCGAAACAAGATTTTTGCTGCTCAAAAATGAGGTTGCACACACGTAAAATCACTCTGCCATCCATCACCATCATGCACAGACCTGCACAAGCCACATCATGGATATATATAGTGCCTACCATAAGTATTTGCCCCTACTTGGACTTTTGGAGTGTCACAGGAGTTCAAATAGTCCATAGTATTGAAGCGGAAGGGGAAAAAAATCAATATAGTTTGAAAAATTATTTGCAAAAATATATATACATGATTACATAAGTATTCACTCCCACTGATGTGAAACTCCTAAATTAGTTCTGGTGCAACCAGTTACCATCTGAAGTCACAAAACTGGTTGAATGGAGTCAAAATCGGTGCAATGAAACTGTCATATGACCTCAGTATAAATTCACCTGTTCGTGGAAGAGTTTATTAAAGAACATATCTAAACAAACAGCATCATGAGGACCAATTAATATCAAAACAAGCCAGAGAATTTAAAAAAGGTTATGATAAAACAAACCGGGTTTGATTCTAAAAATATTTCAAGCTTTGGACATCACATGGAGCAACATTAAATCCATCAGTGGAAAGAACGTGGCACGACATCGACTCTGATTTTGCCACTAACTTCAGTATTATGGGCTTTTTTTTGCACAGATTCATGGCATATAATTTTGACTGACATCTAAGTTACATTCCTAGAGTTATATTTATTTATTATCTTGTTGAAGTTGTTCCTTCAACAAGATTCGAATTTGCTAAGATTTGTGAAATTAATTTCAAATTTTTTTTATCAGGGATTTTTTATTTTTTTTTCATTATGAAGGCTATTGCTTTCGATTGTATTGAAGTGATGTTTTACGATTTATTCATACTGTCCTGTATTGGAATGTTGGTAGTGATAACTTGCACTGCCTTCTGGGCCAGGGTTTGTCTGAAAAAGAGATTAAATCTCATTTAATCTCTTCTAAGCTGGTTAAATAAATGTTAAATAAAATAAAATAAATAAATTAAGACCAATTCAGTTCCACAGTTGGACACAATGAAAAGGATGGTGTCCTGAGAGAAACACCTGAATGCCACTGAGTGGGACTGCAATTTGAATTTTGTGTGTTTCAGTCAGATGAGGCCACAAACACTTGAATTTTTTGGTTATTAGTATCAAATTACGTGTGAATGTGCTTCTGTCAGGAGGTTAACACTTGGACATGGATCTTTCAGCAAGATCGTGCGACTCGGATCAGATAAAAAGCACGAGGTGTTGCATTTCCTGTGTGTGTTTGCCCTACACCGTGCACCATCCTGACCTTTTCAGCTCTAATTAAAGCACAGAGACACACGGGATCATTCTCATTAAGCACTCCACTAACCCTTCACTTAAAGCCTATCAGTGAGTCATTCGAGTGTGAAACTGTCCTCTCTAATCAGGGTTCCAGCGGCCTCCTGAGCTCTTCACAGCGTCACCTGATGAAAAATAAACGCGCGTATGATCCTCTCAGGGCATGAGCATGTTGTTTTATTAGCAGATCAAGATCAACATTACACACATGCTGTAAACATTCACGCGATATTCATGACGGTTTGTGTTTATGGGTCGTTATGCTGAAAATGTATAACTGAATATAACAAGCAGTATTTGCTCTGATGAATGGAGATCTGAGATAAGTGGGGCTTTTATGGTTCCTTGGGGACCGTGGTTATGAGAAAAACAGTTCTTACTATTTTCAAAAGTAGCTCATGTTAAGAGCGCAATGAGATATTGTTGCGGACAAGGCAGTCGTTTGGAGTAAAGCTGTCAGCTCCTACATCGTCACAGAGTAACTTCTGGATAATTAATGAACAAGAGACAAGAGACATAATGAAGTCCTTCCTTAATTAATTTTATTGTTCTGTTCATCAGTTATCAATGGATGAGCATGATCTTATTCAAAGAAACCAACGATCTTTCTCTGTGAGAAATGGTTCTAGCACTAACCCCATCCCTAAACATGAACATCAACCTTTGTAACATTTCAAGCAATTTACATCTGTCATGATTCCTTCTTCCAGTGAGCAGGTTGACCCATTTCGTCAGGACCAGAATAATCCATTGTCAAGGATCTTTCCAGTATAGTTTTCATTATTTTCGTTTACACCAGAGCACACTTAAATCTGCAAATCCGATTGGTCAGAAGGTGTGCATTAAGTTCATAGAGCAGCGCGGCTTGGAAAGTAGTTCCAGCTTTAACATGAATGAAAGTTTAATATTAAAGTGCTCATTCTAACATGTTATTGTTTCTAAAAGTAACAGCTCATACACAGGAACCTGGACTTCGGATGCTCCACATAATCCAAACCTAATAATAAATGTATTTTAAAAAAAAAACTTGTTTAATAGAGTAAATTTTAGAATTGGTGAGGTGGTGACATTTTTGTTAGGAGACATTTATTCCCAGCTCAGGAAAGTCTTCAGGACACATGCATTTATGCTTTCCAGTTTCTTAGTAAAATGACAGGGTGCGTTTTCAGAGAGAGCGAGAGAAAGAAAGAGAGAGAGAGAGAGAGAGAGAGGCTGGGGAGGAAACGAGTGTTTATCGCAGCTATAACGTATGTGAGAACTTGTCTCATGGACCTTACACAACTTTAAATCTTATTATTAATAATCAAAATGCACGAAATGTCATTTGAAATGACTCATTAATTAATCATTAATTAATCATTAATAAATGAAACATTATAGTCTTTGACAATCACTGTGGTAAAGATGGAATAACACACTCCAGACTGTGCTGTTGTACGAAACTAATGCTGCATCACGCCCCCTCGGCATGCATTATTTTAGTATAAGAGCACGGTCTGTCGTGTGTTATTCCTTATGCTATGGTTTCTATAGTAACCGCTTGTTCACGGGGACTTTTACGGCGGAAGCTGCACGTGCATAGTTTAAAAAACATGTGGAATCCTTGATCTGTAAGGAGACGTTAATTTAACATTTATATATACAGTGTCAGCAATACGATGTAAGTGAGAGCAGGAGCTAACTTCAACAATTTTAAATGTAACTATAAATGGATAAAAAAAAAGTATGACATATTCCTTACCAAATTAAAATTGTAATGGTTGGCAAATTTCTGTGGTATAAAATGAATAAAACACTTCGGGTTGTGATGTTATTGGAAAATAACCAACTTCTTTGTGGTAGCAGTAACTCTGCGTTACAGTTGATTATTTTCCTATAACAGCACGACACGGAGTGCTTTATCCATCGCTCAAGCGTAAAAGTATCACAGGTTGCGCTCGCTGTTTCAGTGTGTTTCAGTTGTTTGCAGGCTTTTAAGTCGCTTTAAGTCATCGATCGATTCCCAGACACACCGAAGAGGCTGATCAGGCCATTCTCACAGCTCCATCAGGCAGAGTTGTGCTCTAAATGAAGCTCGCTCCATCTCCTAAAGAACAGCACGATCTATTTCCAGTCCTGATTTTCACACTGGACATCATTATGGGCTGGTGGAATGAAGGAAGTGCCGTTTAGAGAGAAAAACTAACTGATCACGCTGTTGACGTAGTGAAGGTTCGTCTAGGATTGTTCGCACTTCCTCTCCACACAAAGCAAAGCAAAGGAAGCGATACGATTTTACGTCTCGCAGTGTATTGGCTTGTGTATTGGTATTTACTGAACACTTGAATCTCTCTGCTTAAAGGAGCAATCATTTCACACTGTCTTACTCATTCAGTCAATGGCAGCTGGATTGCAGGTTTCAGTGAGAGTAAGAAAATAGATGTTTGAAGTGAAATGGTCATTGTTTAAGTAGCGTGAGGATTAAAAACCCAAATATTAACGCCAGATGAACAAAAGAAAAAATCTGTGATTATACTTGCTTTGATATCTATATAAACAGAATAATATTTTTTATATATCTAAATATTAAAACATATAAATTCTTTAAAGAACTAGAAAATGTATAAAATATTATGTATTTTTTTACATCGCTGTATGTTAACACCACAGCAGTGAACTTACATCTCGAATATAGACGAATTAACTGAATTATGAGGCATTATGAGACCACAGCATGTAAGAAATGAGACACTCCATGTTGTGCTGTTATAGGAAAATAATCAGTGACCAGGTGGTGTGATGAAGCCGAGTTACTGTTACCACATGAGAAGTGTTTTAAACTCCTCTGTCCTGAAGACTGGTACAAAGCGCTGACACCGGAGACTCCTTCCGTAAGCGCTAAATAAACGTCTCCTTAGAGAAAACTTCACCGTGTAAAAAAATTACACATTAGTTAATCCATTTATGTGAGGCGTCCACTGTACAAGTCCCTGTGAATGACCTGTTACTATGGAAACAATAAATTATAAGAAATATTAGATAGATCCAGCCACATTTGAGATATTTTCGCATTTTCAGATATGCTAATTCTCACTTTATCAGTTCAGCACCAGTGCAGTGGGTATGACTGAACATGTCTCGGGATAATGGGAGGTCCTCATCACCCCGCGGGTCAGAGTGTTAATTACACTTTCAATTCACTAAACAACACTGATTTTTATCTAGTGGCCAAGCAGAATAAACAGCAGTTAATTAAGCAGCATCTGGCCTGCTTTCGGCTTCCTGCTGTTACATGAAGACACGTTTATAAATCAAAATGGCCGCCTTTCTCACAACCTGTCAGCGTTAGAGCAGGTCATTCATTATGGTGTAGTATCTCCTCTGAAGAACCTCAGGATGCATCGCAACTAATAATAATAATTTGTGATAACTGTGTTATATTTAGTAGCTAGCTAATCAGCTACTTCTGAGCTAAGCTAAATGGTAGTTTGTAGTTAGAGGGCTCGGATTTGCTAAACAAATATGAACTTTTAGCTACCTTTAGCCATCATTTCCAGTTGCCTTTTCTGTCATGTATGCTCACAGTGCCACAATTCTGACTAATATATATATATATATATATATATATATATATATATATATATATATATATATATATATATATATATATATATATTAATGTGTGTGTGTGTGTGTGTGTGTATCCCAAAAGCCTATATTTTTTAGCAAAACCTTGCGACAGTTTCTCAATCCAGCCATGAGAATGATTTCTATACGTTCTTCTTTTGTTAAAGGCTATAAAAAAATTATATAAACTAAGCATGAAACATTTTTGAAGACATTTTTGCTAAAAAAGTGTTAATTTTCCCTAGTTATTTTATACTGTATCCCCATTGCTTTATCCCAGTAAGCCCATATTAAGTGGAAAGTTCAGTTATAACATTATATACACTGTACAGTATAAATTATATAATGCTATAAGATTCTCTCAACTTTTGCATACCGGCTCCAATATTTCCAATAACTCTTTTCTGTAAATAATAGCAAATTGATAGTATTGCTGGAATGGAATTTTTGTGATCTAAAATACAGCCAAGTAAGAAAATGAACTACATGTGAATATCTAGTATTAGAGCCGTTTCCTTAAGGCTGGATTACACTTTCTTTTAACTATGTGTAGATGTACACAAGACGGTTGGCAGTGTGTATCTTGCGATCATTTGGAGCCTCGCTCGTGCACATCCTCAGAAACCATGTCCTTGTGGTGCAATACCAATGTAAATAGTGGAGGAAGTACAGCACTGTGTACGCAACTGACTAAACAAACTAGCGTTGGGTCTCAAACTGCATACTATGTACTATTCTACGTTGAGGATTGAATTTTAAAACCATCTCGCGCAGCCTTTAAACCTACCAAAAGGTCTGTTTTGCATGCTAGACTTCTGGATTTTCAAAAGTAAATAAATAAATAAATACTTTTGAATGCAAGGTCAGAGTTTCCCATTTGAGATGCAGCTCATGACAACATTCATGGCAACGGTGGCAAGATTAAAGGAGAAGCCGAGCTCGTCGGTCTACTTAACATCACTGGACATGAAAATCAGTAAACATTTTACAGTTCGACTTGGAAACTTGGTGGAAAGGGATGTTTTGGATCTAGCGGGCGTTGCTTTTAATCCTCCAGACGTACATAAGATACACAAGTGAGTGTGTGAACAATGAGGCTCATGTTGCTGCTGCTTGTGCATGTGGACGTAAACGTTCTCGTGTGAAGTATAAACCGGCCTTTAGAGTCATCATAGGAGGAGTATGCACATTTACAACATTTAGGAAAATCTCTAGGAAATCTCAAGAAGGAGTCAGTTAACAGGAGAGTAAAAAATTGAGCAAAAAAAAAAAAAAAGACATTTAAAGGCCTCACATTTAAAATGAACACTTCATACTTCAAAATGTAAAAGCCAAAGCTCTAACGCTAAACACTCAGCTGTGGTAATTAAGCTTCATGACTTTGAATAGCTGAAAGCGATAATGATAATGATTTAGGATTAGGCGCTGCTTTTTCCGAATACACCAACATGTGGCTGTCAGCCCGACACAAAGCTGAGTTACAGTGGATTATTTCACTACAGCAGCATGCCTCGAATTGTGTTCTTCCTTGTATACCAAAGCAATTTGGCAACTATTACAACTCCTGTGCAAACACACGTCTCTGTGAATGAGCTGTTACTATAGAAACGATAAGATATTACAACAAGCGTATTACTATAAACCTGTTTCTGCTGTTATAGAAAATGAATTAACTTTTTTTTCAGCTAACACTCCTGTTATATTTGAGCCTAGAATAAGCTTTGTAGCTGGGCTGACCTTTTCAGAGCTGAGGTCACCTCGCATTGAGAAAATTACAGTGCACGCTACAAATGCAATTAAACTGAAGCACACCAAAAATGTCAGAATATGAAACGGGCAGAAAAGGGTAATACAGACCTAATTGAGTAAAAAAGAACATTTTATGAAAAAATTAGGTTTAATAATAAGGCTTTGAGGGAGGAAATACAAAAAAAAGTACAAACCCATGCTCAGCTCAGTAATCGCAGCATCTGGATGCAGACATCTGTCTGTCAGGTAAAACACACGCGCACACACACACACACACATATACACACATTCACAGACAAACACGCACACAAACACGTACACACACACAGACAAACACACACACACACAATGCTTGGGGTGAATGAAGTGACTCATGTAGGACTCATTGAGAGATAGTCGGAGTCTAATGAAGCTCTTGGAGGAGGAGACAAATGCTCTATCTCTTCCCTACAGCCTCCACTCAGATGAGTCTCATTAGTGCATGACCGAGATATTATTCACTCTCCAGATTAGAAAACATGCTGTTCGCACAATAATGGAGCAAAAATATGCCTGTTGCTGCCCTCAGCCATTAAAACAAAAGCCATTGTTAAACAGACAAGAACCTGCCACAGGCTCGTCTTCATAATTGAGCATAAGTCGTGTTTGTGTGTGTGTGTGTGTGTGTGTGTGTGTGTGTGTGTGTGTGTGTGTGTGTATGTGTGCGTGTGCGCTCTCTCCTCACTTCAGCGTGTTTTTGTAGCGCGAGAAGCTTCCCCTGGAGTTTAATTTGTTAAAATGGCAATTAAGGAATACAATGGATCTCATCAAATACACGCAGTATCACGCTGAAACATGAAGTGCCATGTTGCATATTCGCTTACTGTTCCCCAGTGGGCACGCACCTATTTTAGGATCCAAACCACAGCAGTCGGGTCGCTGGGGTAAAACAACAGCCGAATTAAAGCTGATGCGGTTTAACACCACAGCAGCTCTGTCAGAGTTCAGCAGCAGCAGCAGCAGCAGCTCTGTCACGCTCCTTTCCAATGAACTGATTTTACATTTACACCACTAATTTACTCCCTATAACACTGTTTGGCTTTGTCTTTTGGAATTAAATGACTCTGTGTAACCGAAAGCTGTGAGGATACAACAGACATAGAACCTCCAGAACTCCGCCAATCGGCAAGCAAACAGCACAAACAGTAAACAGCGTGTGTTTATTGGAACTAGAGTCATGAACGTCGAAGTGGCGTCTTTCATTGCTTATAAAACAAAATACAAAACGCCATCCTGAGATGCTGTTATTCATGAATAACTTCGCGGTCGGGTACAGCCGTTATGTAAGGAGTGAAACACACTGTGCCATGCTGTTACAGGAAAATAATCAACAACGAGGTGGTGTGATGAAGCGAAGTCACTGTTCTTTACTGTAACAGCATGCCCTGAAGTCTGTTATTCCTCTCATACCGCAGCGATTACGATTTTTTTTTTTCAATTAATCAAAGAGCAACGTCATAGGTTTTATCCATTTACGATTACATTTAGTGTTGTAGAATGTCCATGGGCACTCCCTCCCTCACCAGCTTCTCGTTTTCTCTTTTTCTTGACGATAAAGTTTGCAAACTCCTCTGTCCCGAACATGTTGGAAACCTTAAAACTTGTAGGAAATCTTTACCTCTGACTGTTACAAAGCTCTGACACTGGAGACTCCTTCCATGAACATGAAATAAACATCTCCTTACAGAAAACGTTTTATGATTGGACACGTTTTTTAAGCTGTGTATGCGCAGCTTCTGCCGTACAAGTCCCTGTGAATGAGCCGTTACTATAGAAACGATAGCATATTAAAACGCATTAATATAACCCTGTGGTATTTTCTTTAAATAAACTCCACGTTGATATAAAATGCATGTAGATGGTATACTGTATAATCAACATGCAGTATGGACTATTTTGACACAAAGAATTTAATAAATCTGATCATTTAACATTTTCACGTTAAGATGTAAAATGTACTTGCAGCCTGTTCTGATAATAACGTTATCGTAGAGTTACATAATCCTTTATTCCTAAAACACTGAAATATCCAAAGGAAGAGGCCTTTGTAAGGCTTAGAACAAAAGGAATTAGTGTGTGTGTGTGTGTGTGTGTGTGAAAGAGAATATTAATAATGATTAGGCCATTGAAAATGACACTGCCTGCACATGTAGCTCTGCTCAGAACTTATTAAACAGAGAGTATCTGCCATCATTAGCTGCATTTTTATCGAACTCTTTTCTCGTCTCTTAATCACCTGTCGCCATTTTGTGATCAGTATAAATGTCAGAGACTTCCTACAGGATGAGTGTGTGCGTGTGTGTGTGTGATGGTGTAGCACTAAATGTGGTAAGAGAGAACTGGAGTACGGATCAGAAGTGGAGGTGAAAAAGCAACAGCATGGTGGGAGTGATGTTAGCATGATGGTAAGTGTTAGCTCAGAACTAGCGAGGTTCTAGTGGCTCCCAGTCCCGGGTTCTCTGCCTCCGATTGGTGTTTTAAGTGCTCTGATCCATCTGATGGCTCTCGCCAGGTTCTCATCAAGCACCGTTTGAGCTGGGTTTTGTGTTAATGCTGGAAAAACACTCCAGAGCTTCTGGGACGAGGCAGCTTTTAATTTTGGGGTTCATCCTGATGAGAGGTATATGATTTGTAGCAGATATGAAGTAAGAAGTAAAACACTCTGTTCCATGCTTTTATAGTAAAATAGCGGCGTTCCAGTGATTACCGTGAAGTTTTCCTATAACATCAATCACAACATGTTGAAGCCTCTCTTTTTTTCTCTCTCTCTCTTGAAGCTAATAAGCCACACAAAAAAAAACGCAGCCGTCCTGAAGATGTCAGAAAATATTTTTTAATGTGTTTATGTGGAATGTTCACCTGTGATTGAGCTTCTTCTTTATTAATATCTAATATAAAGAGTTATGTAGATAATACATAATTAAAATGCACAATGTGAGGTTCATTAGAGCATCCAAATTACTACTGAATAGCGTTCTAATTCGGTTTCTTCTTTTTTTCGGTCTCTGATCATGGAGACTGAACTGATAACAGCAAATGCTGTAATTAGTGTGTGTGTGTTTGTGTGTGTGTGTGTGAGTGTCCAGTGGCGAAGAGAAATGTGTGTAATTTGAATTAGACAGTGATAAAGGTAGATGTGTCCCTGGAGTCAATTGGCCTCTGTGTCTGTCAGTCCCAGTGAAGGAGGCATGGCCTCTGTACCTGTCAGTCTCAGTGAAGGAGGCGTGGCCTCTGTGTCTGTCAGTCTCAGTGAAGGAGGCGTGGCCTCTGTACCTGTCAGTCTCAGTGAAGGAGGTGTGGCCTCTGTGTCTGTCAGTCTCAGTGAAAGAGGCGTGGCCTCTGTGTCTGTCAGTCTCAGTGAAGGAGGCGTGGCCTCTGTACCTGTCAGTCTCAGTGAAAGAGGCGTGGCCTCTGTGTCTGTCAGTCTCAGTGAAAGAGGCGTGGCCTCTGTGTCTGTCAGTCTCAGTGAAGGAGGCGTGGCCTCTGTGTCTGTCAGTCCCAGTGAAGGAGGCGTGGCCTCTTTATCTGTCAGTCTCAGTGAAGGAAGTATGGCCTCTGTGTCTGTCAGTCCCAGTGAAGGAGGCGTGGCCTCTGTGTTTCTCAGTCCCAGTGAAGGGGGCGTGGCCTCTGTGTTTCTCAGTCCCAGTGAAGGGGGCGTGGCCTCTGTGTTTTTGAGTCCCTGTGAAGAGCATGGTATCTTTCATTTCCAAGTTCTTTTATCCTTATACATATTATCTGTAATTGTTTTATTCTTTGTCTAATTTTTTCATATTATGTAACGCACTTTGAGAGTTTGGATTCATAATGAAAACTGCTACATAAATAAAGATTATTATTATTATTATTATTATTATTATTATTATTATCATAATTATTATTGCTTGTCATTCTCTGATTGTTCTGGAACCTGAGAATATTTGTATAAAGCTCCAGAGCACCTAATTCTTTTTCTCATCTCATCAACTCCCTCTCTCTCTCTCTCTCTCTCTCTCTCTCTTAGTTGAGCTTAGTACAAGGGAAAAAAAGGAAATGAAAAGGTGCTGATATGAAAGTCTAGTCCTGCCATATTCCAGCTCATTCATTAAGCACAGCATATAGCTTCTGGCCTCAGTTTGACATCTGAAGTAATTACAGTAATGAAATGGAGTGTATTAAATGCCCTCTGTGTTATTTTGCTGGGATTTATTGCAATTTTTCTTTCTCACCAGAAACATTATTCCCTTCACCCTAATGCCAGCCTGCTCCATCTGAAAAGAAAATGTATCTAAATTTGTAAAACCAACACTGTTATAGTAATTTTTATGATTCAGCTGAATGCATCATTGTAATGTATTCAATACATTGTAATTTATTCCTAGTGTAAGGAATAAAACCCACAGTGTCATGCTGTTAGAGGAAAATAATCAGGGCCAGGGTGGTGTGATGAAGCGGCTTCACTGTTACCACCCCGAAGTTGATTACTGTCCTTAAACAGCACGTTCTGTAGCGTTTTATTCCTCTTGCACCACTGCAATTTTTCAACGATTACAATTTTTATTTATTACAGAGCAACATGCCATATTTTTTATCCTGTTACGGTTACACTTATGTTATAGTACCTATAAGCAGTTGTTCCTTCACCAGTGTCTCTCTTTTCTCTCTCTTGGCATTAATAAGACAAAAAAAAAAAAAAACACCTTGTCACATTACCAAGAAAGTGTAAACTCTTCTATCCTGAAGATGTTGGAAAACTTAAAGTTACAAAGCCCTGACACTGGAGACTCCTTCCGTTCAACGTACAAGTCCCTGCGAATGAGCTGTTACTATAGAAACGATAACATATTAGAACGAATGCATTAATATTCATAAACCTGTGATTTGCAGCTGCACTACTCTCAGAGCTAAAATCACCTTCCCGTCTGACCAATCAGAGTCAAGAATTCAACAGCACTTTGGTGTAAGTGATATTAAATTCTCTATACAAATCTTGCAGGCCTAAATGATCTTGCTGTGAATGGCAGAAATCATAACTGCATTGTGCAGTAAAAGAGCAGTTCTCGTTTTACTGCATGTTTATGTATGCATGAACTTCAGATAACCCGTGAAAATCATTTCACACTGTTGGAATGAAAAAACCTGTTTAGCACAGACGGCCAGGTCCATCATGTACCACAGTGTGAACACTTTAAATATGAATATAACATGTTTTCTGAGTTGATGATGACGGCATGTTGATGATAATTAGATTCTGCAATCGCACGCTCTCAGAATCCAGCGTGCACATCCTGCATATTCCCGCAGGCGTCCTGCTAACGTGGTGTGTTTCACTGAGCAAATTATTTTACAGATCTCTATTATCGCTGTGCTGAAGACAATATGGGAGCGTAGCGGGAGACGGACGTGTCCGATTCATTTGGGAAGCGCTACCGTGTGCTGCTGACCCGACAGCTCGATCAAACCTACAATAACAGTTCTTAAAGATCTCATTTATCTGCACCTGGAGCCCAAAGGCTGAATCTCAGACGACACCTGTTTTATTAGGAAGCACTAAAAATCTTGGTATGTCTTAGATTTAATAAAGATTCCACTTTTGTGTGGTGCAGCATGAAGTTCATTATTTCTGTTCTTTTTTTTTTTTTTTTGGCATAGTCTCAAGAAGCCATCCCAAAATCAATTTCCTGATAATATGCCTGATCCTGAACCTGTTTGAACAATTTTTGCCTTGTTGCTATGGCGATAAGGGAGACACCTGAAAACGATGCTTTTCAGCTTTTTCGGCTAAAGCACTGAATTGAACTGAACGCCAGTACAATTCACGGCGTAAAAGCTAATTCACAGGGATGATTCACATACCTCTGGTAGCAGTTACTTTCACTTTATGGTGAAACTTTGACCTGTGAATTCATAAGCCCTGGTCTTGTGCTCCAATAGAAAACCAAGAACTGCTGTCTCTTTGGTGGGTAAAAAACTGAGGAGCCATTAATTATTAAGTAGCACTCACACCGAGCCTGTGCCTTGCTGTTTTCTTACAAAAACACATGAACTAGCCAGCTAGCATGGTGAAACTCCGGTCTGGTAGTGGCCCAACACCCATGAGGACTAACATGTGACTCAGTGGTATCATTTGATTAGTTATCTGTTATCTACTGTTTTAAAAAAAATCCGTGTCTTGTGTTTTCATATTGTATTAACCCTTTCTAGCAGTACACTGGCGCTCTATTCCGCTGGCAGAATAGAAATGGAGTCATGTCGCTTTCTCCTCTATAACATCAGAAGAATT
>CM040991.1:21316686-21336719 GCA_022985145.1 Pangasius djambal
AAAAAAAAAAAAAAAAAAAAAAAAAAAAAAAAAAAAAAAAAAAAAAAAAAAAAAAAAAAAAAAAAAAAAAAAAAAAAAAAAAAAAACCAACACAGTCTTGGGCTGATGGTATTCCTAGTTTGTGACCTAGCAAGCCGGTATCAGGATGTATTTTTGATAGACTTCAAAGCACTATTGTAAGTCGCTCTGGATAAGGGCGTCTGCCAAATGCCGTAAATGTAAAATGTAAATGAGTCATTGGACATTTTCAATCAGCATAAACAAATTACTTATTTTATCGCTGCAAGTGTTTTATAAGATTAGTCAGGACACTGTTGGGTTTCTGTATGTAGAGTATCACGACTCTGTGTTTAGCTGCTGTTGAGCAAGGAGATGGGAAATGGGAGGGGTGTGAGCCCCATATTGGGCAAACAATTCACACCTCTCCACAATAACCTTGGCTCAGAGATAAAATGGACCATTAATGTGGAGTGTGAAATCGCAAATCAATTCAACTCTGAACAAAGACAGCCCAAAAACCGGCCGAAATTCCATTTTTTAATGTCTAGTAAAAAAAAAAAAAAGAGTTACCCTTCCAAACAGGCTTTTAGCTTGATGGCATTCGACCAAAGCTCATAATTCCCAACCTCTGACTGTTAAAACCCAAAGAAAACGTCCATCAACTCGGAATTCCTACTCGCTAATTCGGGACGGCCTCCTCAACTCTGAGTTCGGCAAGTGACATCAAATGAACAAGGTTGCTCACAGCATGAACAGTAAACACAACAGCGCTTCTTATTTTTAAATGAGTTATGCTGTATATACTGTACAAATATTAACTTTAGATCAATCAATGTATAGACATATTCACTGTTAAATCTATAAATCACTGATTATACAGTTTACTGTTCTGAGGAGGTAAACATATATCGCTCATCACAGTTAGCTAACTAGCTTGTTGCTAACAAAAGACAAACATGGAGGCGTCCATGTTTTCTCCCTACTGTGTAGGCACCGAGGTTGAAAATGACGTAAATCCAAGCTCTGACTTTCTGTTTCTGGCAATTAAATAGCTTTCAGTTTGTAGGCTATACTTCAAAATTTTCTGTTTTTTTTTCTTATTAAGTGATTAGGTATCTTATGTTTGCAGCTATTTTGGGCACACATGCTAACATGCTAACTGATTTAACTGATGTTTTCCTTTCACGCTAGTAGTAAAAGTGTGTAGTTAAACATTATCTACTGTAGAACATGACAGTATGAAATTGGGAACATTTAGCCTACATGTTAATCCGGTTGTTTCCTCTTAAAATGGCAAATAAAATAGATGAAATCTTTCATAAATTTTACTAAAGCCCTAATTGTCCTTAATGGTATTTTGACCTGCTGCATTTTTACTTTAGATCAGAAGCCATCAGTCGTTTCGTGTTTCTCAAATATTGATTCAAAATAAAGCGATTTTTCACATGTAACATCATATTTTGTAAAAGATATTTCTATTGTTTTTGTTTGTTTGTTTGTTTGTTTGCTTGCTTGTTTGTTTAATTTTATTTTCAAAGGGTAAAATTTATTTGCTTTTATTTCAAGCATTAGTTTGGCATTTCAGTAATTTTGCTCCATTATATATATTTTAAGATTTTTTTAGATTACTTTCTCTAATTTATTTTATTTTTGTTATTTTTTTTATTTGATGGTTGAGAGCAATTTCAAATATATTTTACAATTTATACAATTTATCTCATAAAAATCTTTTTTTTAAAATTTTAATTATTTGCAAATTGCTGTGGTATGATTTTTTTTTATTTTTATTTTTTTACAACAACACGGAGCGTTTTATTCTGTACTCGGTAATTGATATAATTTTGCTTTCATCTGTGGGGGAAACAAGGTTCTGCAAATTTAATACCTGCTCTTCGGATGTAATAATTTGCGCACGCAATCACCTTCCCAAAGTGACCTTCAGACTTAAATTAAATTTCATTATGTGTGCAGATCTAATCCATTCACATTGACACTGTCGTACATTTCACACCTTTAGGCAGAAATGACCCACATTGCATATTCATATACATATTCATTAAACCAAACATGCGAAACAGACAACATGCACGCTATTTGCACGCACGTAAATCAATCCTTTGGCATTTTAAACGTTTTCTTGCCACAAATGATCAGCTCTTTGTATTTTGCCTGTGAGTAGATAATGAGGAGACGCGAGCTGTGCTGCTTTCTGTAAAGTTTTGTTCTAAAGGTTATGTTGTTTTGCTAACAGCATTCTGTAGAGCTGTAGGAATAAATCTCTCTCACACACACACACACACACACACAAGCTGAGTCAGTCAAAAAAAAAAAAAAAGTGTGTGAGACGCAGATGAAGTCAGGTGGAGGATTAAGAGGTGAAGTCTGTGTCTGGGCAGCGAGCGAAGCAAAACTCTTTAAAAGGTCATTCAATTTTTATACTATGCATGAGTGTGTGTGTGTGTGTGTGTGTGTGTGTGGGTGGGTGTGTGCACATTTTAAATTGCTGCTTTATCAGAACAAACAGACGAAGCCCACGAGGACGTCGTTCCTCTCTTGCACATTGCGCTTATTTATTTGTATGTTGTTTTGTTTACTGCCTAAAGCTCTCTGCGTCTCTCTCTCTGTACTTCCATGAATTATTCAGCGCCTGACCTCCTGAAATTGATGATCTTTTACTTTGTCTGCTTTCATCCATATGCATATATATTCATTTATCCGCTCCTGCGTCCCATTACCCGGAGGAATGAAGTATCCGAGAGGGTGGGCAGTGTGTCAGCGGGAATGTTTAGTGCCGGATTACCTGACGCCCAGTTCACCTCCTCCTGCTGAAATTCCTGAATTAAATTCAGCCACGCTCTGAGGACTTGAGTTATTTAACTCGGGGGGTAAACGCTCTCCAAAAGAGCGAACTGCACACACTGATATTGCAATGTGCACACACACACACGCACACACACGCACACGCACACACACACACACACACACACACACACACGCACACACACACACTGACCACCTCTAGTGTTCAGTGTATAGATTCATGGTATGTCAAGCAGCTGCTACTGGAAGTAAAACCACACACACACACACATGCACACACACACACACACGCACGCTGTCCAGCTCCAGTGTGCATTGTAGAGATTCATGGCATGTCAAGCAGCTGCTACTGGGAGCAAAACCACACACACACACACACACACACACACATAAAATAAAGGTCTCACATTCTCTATGAAGTAGCGATGAGGTTTACACTCGTTTATTCTTTTCTGTTCAGCTCCCTGTGAATAAAAGGTCCTCATGAGGTATTGTGTGTGTGCGCGTGTGTGTGTGTGTTTGTGTTATTATTTTTTTTCCCATATGATATTTACATTCACAAGTGATTTTTTTTTTTACGATTCATTTTTCACTTGTGATTTTTACACAATTCATTTTTAAAACTTTTTTTTTTAATGTATGTTCTAAGTTTTCACGTGATTTTATTTATTACCACGTGGTTCTCCCAAATGCCTAATTTTCGCATAGTGACTTTTTCCAGAATTAATTTCACACGTGATTATCCATATTGTTTATTTTCATATGTAATTTTTACCACAGCAAACGTTTTTCACGTGTTAATGTTTTTATGCATGGTTTTATTTAATCGCATACTACTCACATGATTCAGTTTCAGAACACTGAAATACACCTTCACGTGTTTTTTCACATATAGTCACACATTACTCACATAATGAGATGTGAAAAACACGTGTGATGTGTGACTATTCTCTAAAAGTCGCGCTTCATTGCTCAGGTTCACATGTGCATACTGCTATAGTCTGTTATTCAGCTCACTGTAGCAAGCAGTGTTAGCATTGGCAGGTGATGTGCTGTTATAGGGTAAATAATCAACTTTGGGGTGGTAACAGTAACTCGCCTTCATCACACCATGTTGTTGCTGATCACACTATATGGTCAAAAGTATGTGGACACCCGACCATCACACTCATGTGCTTGTTGAACATCCCAGTCCAGATTTATTCCCCCTTTGCTGTTATAATGAGCTCCACTCTTCTGCGAAGTCTTTCCACTAGATGTTAGAGCGTGGCTGTGGGGATTTGTGTTCATTCAGCTACAAGAGCATTAGTGAGGTCAGGTGCTGATGTTGGGATCTTGAGGAGGTCTGGGGTTCAGTCGGTGTTCCAGTTCATCCCAAAGGTGTTCAGTGGGGTTGAGGTCAGGGCTCTGTGCAGGACACTCGAGTTCTTCCACTCCAACCTTCACACACCATGTCTTCATGGAGCTCGCTTTGTGCACAGGAGCATCGTCATGCTGGAACAGAGTTTGAGCCTCTTAGGTCCAGTGAAGGGAAACTGTAATGCTACAGCACACAAAGACATTCTGTACAATTGTGTGTCCAGCTTTGTGTTAAAAGTTTGGGGAAGAAACACAAATGGGTGTGATGGTCAGGTGTAAATAAACGTTTGGCCATAGAATGTATTTTCCTATAACAGCTACTGTATGGTTATAGTGTTTTTGTTGCTTTTAAGCTTCTGTTCTGGTCAAATCTTTGTTTCTTAGAGAGATTATTTATACTGCACAGATGACTGATCATAGCCAATCAGAGAGAGGAACCGTATCTCTAATAAGTGTGTGGGGAGAATGCAAATGCAACATTTTGCAACAGTCAAGCGTAGAAAGACATCAGAGCATATAAGTCATCATCAAAAAAATATGCATCTAAAATCTGAAAGACACACTGATATAAATATGCGTTTAATTTACTTATGTGGACACACACACTCACGCACACGTTTTATACTGCAGAGAAAATGACGTATATGCAGAAGAAATGGTTTGGGGTCGATTCCGCATAGGTCAACATAAATCTCCATTAAGCGCCGTTCTTTATATGTTCCCCTCGTCAACATTCCCAAATGAAGATATGTTGGCAATTTTCCAATCCATTTGACGAGACTGATAGAAAAAAGAAAAAATCCGACAGCCGAGATGATAACGCTGCACTTTCAGGAGCGATCAGTCTGTATGATCCAGTCAGACACTGCGAATCCTTACACTACACCATAATAATGGTGAATTAGGTTCTTGCTGGTTTTATGTTTCCCCTGCATGTGTGGTAAGATCGTCTGTCAATCAGTTTCTTCAGGGGGTGGGATCAGCTGTAACTATCTCTTAATAGAAATTGTAATTCTGGTAAACGATCACCAATTTACAACTTCTCTTAGTTAAAGAATTACACATTATACTTTTTTTTTTATCTATTTGTAGTTACATTTATTGTTGTGGAACATCCATAAAATGAATTATTTCCTGGTCTCACTTGCGTTATAGCAGCAATACAGAGTTAAAGTTAATGAGACAAAAAAAAAAAAAAAAAAACGCAGCTTGTCCAGTTCCTAACGGCGGACACTCAGTGTGGTGTAGAAGGAAAACTATGAGTCCTTCAGGAAACTAATCACTGGCTGAACAAAAACCAAAGATGCTCTAAAGCACTAAATCTTGAAGAAAGCAGCATTTTAGCTGTTTATTGCGGCTGAAGCGGGTCTCTAATGTGGAGCCCTTTAAAAGTTCTGCGCTCAGTGACTACAGTGGAATTGGAGAGCTGTTAAAAATGAATTATTGTGTTTGCTGTATTGCAGTTTACTGTATTTCCAGGCCTTTGTATCATTGTGTGTGTGTGTGTGTGTGTGTGTGTGTGTGTATTATTTGAAATGATTTTTGCCATTGACCTTTGCGTCTGGGCTTTGTAAAGGAAGATTAACTAATGACTTCTTGTTAAACATTCCCGATTTTTTTATTCCAGTCTGGGATAATTAATGAAGTAATTAAGCAGCAGGCGAGGAGGAGGAGGATGAGGATGCTGTATCATCAGAAAAATCTCTCCAAGCATCTCCCCTGTGGGTGGTTGTGTCCTCTTGCCTTCTGTCCACTCCCTAGAATAAAGCCACATACATATACTTACATATGATGAGCTTGTCTCTTTATCCCAAGGAAATGTTTCCTATTTTTAACCTCTTCCCTACAAACATAACCATTTATCTCTGGTGCTTCTGTAACCAAATGAATATTTTATATAATATTTGCAATTAAACGAGCTCAAATCTCATGTAAAACGTCTAATACTCGGTAAATAAACACACGCTTACTGACCTCCAGTGTACTGTACTCCAGCAATTCTTTCTCATGAAGAATTCATAAGAACGGTAATGAGCGCAGTGATTTAAAGTAATGCAACAGTAGGAGCCACTTAAACAAATCTAATCATTAATCTCTCTCATGATGGCGGTGATTATAGCTTACCAAGTGAGGGTTAAATTGAGGAATTGAACACTTTTATTAAACAACTCTCCGCAGCGTTTCTGGATCTCAGCATTTGGTGGAAACGTCGGCATGAAGATCTGCTCTGTAACTATCACATAATGAAGGTTATAACCAGAGGTGGACCGTGACGAAGTACGTGCAACTCAGTATTGTGCATATTTCCAAGCATCTGTACTTTATTAAAGTATTTCCATTGTATTTTTTCAAATGTTATACTTTTACTCCGCTACGTTTCGAAGCGAAATATCTGAATTTCACCCGCTTACTCTCTGCAGCATGATTCATTACTAATCACTCTGAAGTACGAGAAAACTGGATTGGATAAAATATCTGTATACGGCCAGATATCCTTTACTGCTTTAACTGGAGTTTATTTAATGGAATATATTCTTTTATTTTGTGCATTTCTCTCCAGGGGAAATTGAAATTTTAATACCAGGTCCTTTTAATTCTCCCCTTTTGCTTTCTATACACTCCTTTTGTTGATAATGTTCAAACTACGCAATTATGAGCCATGGGCAGGTTTGTGAACAGGCTCCGAGTCGACGGATGTGGCGGAAAGTGAACGCGGAAGCGTTACAGTGATGTCTTCAACAGTCTAAGCCTGTAATTTCAGTCCATTTTACAAGAACGGTTTCATTAAGGCTTCTGGGTTTGTGCTTCTGGAATTTCTGAAAAGATCAGATTGTCCCCACATGATTCAGTTTTCGTTGATTTCCAAACAGAGACATGTGAGAGTGTTTGAGTTTATAATGATTAGAATAATTTAGAATGGTTTCTTTGACTTGAAATGGTAACGATTCCATTACCATTGTGTTACTGATGTACTAGAAGTACACTGAGCTGTACAGTCAATTGTCATGACATTTGAATGCAAAGCAGTGCAAGTCATAACATCATAATGACACGAAAACTGATCATCGGTGTTTATAACCTTTCCTTAACCTTTTGGAATAAGGCTTTATGCATACTCGTGTAGGACTAGAAGGGCTTGTGCGGGTGTCGTAGCCCAATACGAATGCTTGTTAACGTTAGAATTACTACATACCACTTTAAACTTGAAGTTTTCGGACGTAGGAAAGTCTTCAGGACGCGGTAGTTTACACTTTGTGGTTTCTTGGATGATTCGTGGATGTTCCATAACATTAAATGTGACTATAATAAAAAAAAGCGGATAACGAGTGTAATTTGTCGTCCCTTAATACATTTTTACATTTAAATGCAATTGTTGACAAAATCCATTTCCAAGTAGGAACAGTAACTCTGCTTCATCACAGCACCCTGTCACTGAGTATTATTTTATAATCAGTGTGTGTTAAGGCATGTGTACTTAGTGTATACTCAGTCCTACTCATGTTGTTACTAATTTCTAGTTTCTTGTGATTTTACTCGCATTTCTTTCCTAGCTTGTAGGTTTTTGTTAGTGACTATGGATTTATCTGTTGTAAAACTGTCAGCTTGTGGTTTTGAATTATTGCTATGAATATTTCATCGATCCAGATACAAACCACTCTGCGAATTCATCCTGCTTTCTCTGGGCTACTCTTTTGTTGTCCTGAAAACTGACCTGAACTCTGCGCCGATTCCTGACCAGGGATTTCAGGAATGTGCTTTCTCTCGGACCGGACTGTCTGGAGAGTCACTTTCACTTTTATCTGTGTCGTTTCCTGCCTGCTTTCACTGGAGCTTCAGTGCGTTTTCCTTCACTATAACACAGAACACACATCTACACACAGTCACAGAGCTCCACATCAAAACCTGACTGAAGTGTCTACAGAACAGTGTGTAACCATGCTTCCTTTGCGCATGAGTGTGTGTGTGTGTGTGTGTGTGGGAGATGAATTCTCTCATGAAACTCATGAACATTAAATCACAGCTGCTCTTTCCCTGTGTGGGGGTTCGGCCTGCTGTTTAACTCCACCATCAATCGTGCGACCTGAGGCTATTGACTGATCGTCGTGTTGTGTGTGCATTATTTAGAGGCATTACGCAGTGATAAGTATTAATAAGTAGCACAGGAGCCAAAGGGCATAATAATCAGAAAACCACACACACTTCCTCAGGCCTATGGCACACATACGTATATGTACTATGTGGATTCTCTGCATGTTTTACGATGAACAGGGTGAAGTGTGTGTAGTCGAACACAGCTCAGGTTTTTATAATAATGCACACTGAGGAGCTCAGAGGGAGAAACAACCTGAAGTTCATCTGACACTCGGTAATGGAGCAGCGTCCTGCAGGAGCCGGGCCGAGCCGCATGAAGCTATTGTGCACCAAGGAAGACAGAGGGCATTGTGGGAATTGTGGGAATTGTGCTTCCATGCCGGAGCTGGAGTCCAGCCCGGATCTGCACTTCATCCCTGCTGGCGTTTTATTCCTCATTCACTGATGAAAGTGACCTTTAACTCCGAGCGCACTGCTGAGCCACGTCCGTCTTCACTGCTCTTTAAAGATTCATTTTCCAATGTGTGAAAAAAGATCGTATGCATTTCACGTGAAAGGTAGGTCCTGAAATTGCAACGTGAACTCACGTAAACCTGTAACATCACGTGAATAATATGCGATAAATGAAGCAATATGTGAAAGATCATGAAAATAAATGAATCGTGTGCAAAAAAAAAACAAAAAAAAAACACAAATTAATATATCGTGTAAAAAAAAAATTACAAGAGAAAATTGCTAAATCTTGGGGGGGAGGGATCATGTGAAAATAGATCAATCATTTGAAAAAAAATATGAAACATAAAAACAGAGTATATGCACTATACATTAAAAAAATAGAAAATGTGTAACACATAATGCGAAGTGTCTATAAAGCATCTGTACATTTCACATGCGAAGTCCGTGTGATGTTTCCGTAAGGATCATCTCCACACTGGCCATTATAAATGATTGCATGCAATTTTTAGCTTGTAAGCGTAGCGATTTCAGATTTAATACGCGGCGCTTCACATCTTGTTTTTTTATTATTCTCTGCTTTGTTGATTCTGTTTGTTGATCGTCGTTAAGAGCCGAGTCGGAGCTGAGCTCAGGGTACGTGCTGTGAAAACCGCGGCTCGGAGAACGTGAGAACGTGAGAATGTGTTCACGCCGCTGTTGTTTGAGGGAGGGTTAAAAAAAAATAATAATAAATCAAGCAGCTGTTTAGACTCCTGAAATGCTGAAGAACTCTAATCAGCATTGCACATGGCACATAAAAAAAGAAGGCATGCAGTAAAAATCGTAACGAAGCTCTGAGAAACATGTCCATTTATGTGGAGCATCTGCCATGCAAGTCCTGTGAATGACTTGTTCCAATGGAAAAGATAACGTATTAGTGTTCTGACCAATCAGAAAGGAGAATTCAGAATATATAACACGTCTTTGTGCATGTGTTTTGCTGCTAATTTGCTGGACTCAAAATATTCTGTAATATATTGCTTTTAAACACCAAGAGTCTTAAAAATGTCCTCATCGTTGCAGAGTCATAGATAAATAAAGTCGACTCATGAGACGGTGAAGGTTTGTCAATGGCTAAGAATGAATCTGGGGTGGAATAAGAAGGCGTGGCATTTTTCACGACTTCATTCTTATCGAAATCGAGCTCGTTACAGATCTGATGAATTCTGTATGAGAGGGAATTGGCGGTGGATGCTGGAGCCCTGATGAGCAAACGTGAAATTGCAGAGTTTGCACTGAATTCATGCATCGAGTCATGAGTTTTTAAAATAGCTTTGTTTTGTCTGGTTTTGAACATGACTGTCTGTAAGAAAACAACTGATAGATAAGACACTGTACACCACATATCAAAGTCTTCGAATGTAAAAGTAATGCCTCGTTATCTGAGGCAAAATCTTCCATCAACAAAATTTCACCATATTAATAAAATCCCCATAAAACACCTTTATGACTGTGGCAAGCCGTTTTAGTGTAATAAGTGTAACAAGTCCTAATTTAGGTTTTACTGGCAAAATTATAATTTATACTAGTCAGAATTTGAATTTAAGATATCTGTAATTAAATTTTACCAGTCAGAATTATATATTTTTTCCATTTTACATTGTCTCTCATACGCATAATTTAATTACTGCTTGTAAAAATTGTCAGTACAAATATATGCAATAACAATTTTTACCAGTAGAAATTCACATTCAAGCTATGTGTTATTGCAGATCTCTAAAATACAAACGTAGATATCTGAAACTCAGTTATGTCCAGTGAAAATCGAAATGTTGATATGTGGAATTTTTAATAGTCAAAATGTCAATGGCGATGTCTGCAAGGCGAATTTCTCCTAGTAACAATCTGAATTGCAGGTATCTACAGTTAGATCTTTTTTGCTAGTAATAACGGAATTGGTGGGTATGAAAGACAGGAAATCAGGGGCAATTTATGACTAGTCTTCATTATGAATTTTGACTGGTCACAGTACAATTCTTAAAAACGTTAATAAACATTCTGACTAGTAAAAATAAATTGCAAATATCTTGGATTTGAATTAGAAAATTACGACTTGTTGCACTCCTGTGATTTAAAGCCCAAACAGCTTGCCATATTATCGCAACTCTGCTGACGATGATTGAAAGAAGATGCTAGTAATGACGGTTTGTCTTATAAAAACAGATCTACGCTTCTTTTTCTCCTCCTGCGGTAAACCTTTGGTACTTCTTCGGACGACACCTCAGAAGATATATGATCCTGATTGGTTAATCCTGATCCAATACATTTTGTGACTAAACAAATGTTTGGCTTGGTTGTATATGGAATCATAATGATGACACTGTTAACCCTTTATGAACATCATTATATGACATGTATGCACCGAGCTGAGCTGGATGTGTGTTATGCTAGCAACCCGCGAATAAACATTTGGAACTGTCATCAAATATTTCAGGTTTTATGCCACCACATTTGGCCATGTAACCTCTGAGTCACTAATTAACACCATTCACACCTTGCACTCTTCTTCTCATTCACTGTTCCGTGTTCCCCATGATCTCCCCCCTAGAGAGCGAATTGAGTTGGGAAAGATATTTAAAGGTCAGTTTAATAAAACAAGATGTCAGAATCATTGATCTACAGTATATACTCATCACTGACAATATTACTCATGCACTCGACACGGATGAGATTAAGTTCACGTAACTGATGCAGAGGAGTATCAGAGAGATCTCTTTGTTAATTAAATATGGAATAAAACACACCATGTTGTGCTGTTATAAGAAAATAATCAACAACAGGGTTGTGTGGTGAGGTGGAGCTACTGTTGCCATCCTGATGTTGATTATTTTCCTAAAACAGCGTGTGTTTTATTTCTCTTATACCACAGCAATTTGCCAACAATTACAATTTATTCATTACTACATGACATTTCATACTTTTTATCCATTTATAGTTACGTTTACTGTTGCGGAACGTTCATTATATAGAGCTCCTGTTCTCACTTACGTTATAACAGCAGTAAACAGTCGTTCCCTCTCTAGCCTCTCTTTTCTCTCTCTCTTGAACTTAATAAGACAATAAAAGGCAGTGTGTCATGTTACCAAGAAACTGTGAAGTGTAAACTCCTCGGTCCCGAAGACTTTCCCAGGTTGGAAAATGCGGTGACACTGGAGACTCCTTCCATAAATTATAATTAAAAAGTCTCCTTAGATAAAAGTTCACCACATCAATCATTAGATGGTTTTCTTTGTTAAATAACATCACCTTTGTTAATCCATTCACTATTAGACTTAGATCTTCGTTGAGCATTCACGATATCCTGTGGAGTCCCTGTGAGTGAGCTGTTACTATAGAAACGATCGCGTATCAGAACGAGCACATTCATACGAACCTGTGATTTGCAGATGAACTACTCTCGGAGCTTCTGCTGTAGCAAACTAATCCGCACCTTATGACGACGTATCAGAATCGGGAATTCAAAAGCACTGTGGTAAAATTACATTTATTCCCTTGGAATTCAGGTCTTTTGAAAGGGTATAAAGGTTAAAGCTAAAATCAGCACAGAGACAAGTGGAAATTGTCGGTTCTACAGGATCATAAAGCACCTGCTCACCTAGACAACCTTCTTAACCACGCAGTGTTTTTGAACCTGGCTTGTGTCTCCAATCGCCTCCTGAAATAAACCACGCTCAGGGAAGGTGTGAATGGTGAGGTAATTGGCGTCGCTTGCCGCTGAAAGAGTTTTGAGCGGCTGAGCATCAGAATTACAGTGGGATTGATCCAAGCTCTCTCGTTTCACTCGTCTCTTCAAGTCGGTGCATTACAGGCATCTGACAGAGACTTTAGATCAAGGCAAATCTGCGCCGAATTTACACACTTAAACAGAGAGCATTTGTAGGGTTGGTGGATTGATTTGGACTGAGAATGCTTTGGATATGATATCCTAACAGCATTGATTGTGCTGACCATTATCCATACATCCATCCATTCTCTGTACCGTTTATCCTACACAGGGTTCGAGGGGAACCTGGAGCCTATCCCAGGGGACTCGGGGCACAAGGCAGAGGACACCCTGGATGGGGTGCCAGCCCATCACTGGGTGCAATCGCATACACACTCACACACTACGAACAATTTGGAAATGCCAATCAGCCTACAACACATATCCTTGGACTGGTGGAGGAAACCGGAGTATCTGGAAGAAACCCCCGAAGCATAGGGAGGACATGCCAACTCCACGCACACAGGGAGGGGGCAGGTTTCAAACTCCCGAACCCTGGAAGTGCAAAGCAAACATGCTAACCAGTAAGCTGTGTTATTTTTATGGATTTTGATGGACTTGGCTTTTCACTTTTGTACACTTACTGTACAGAAATGGATGGGTGTGTGTTTTAACAGTGAGACTCAAATTTAAGCTCCAGATAAAATAGAAATGCATGTTTGCTGATGGAAATCTGCGTTTAGTACACAAGCATTCACTGGATAATTAAGGGTTAGACCTTAGACCTTGAAAAGGGTTCTACTTGGTGCCCTTTTTTGCATTTTTCCCTCATTTTCTTCCCTATTTGGTCTTGGCAACTCCCACCCACTCACTAGCTAACTCTCCCCATCATACAACAAATACCAAATGGGGAGGGTGAACACGGAATGCAGCTCCACAGGGTAGCGTAACACACCAGGGAGGAAAGCGCTATCCGCCCTCTTCCGCATACACGAGCTTACAGACACCCATGATTGGTTATTGTCACTGTGATTGACATGGCCAAAAGATAGTGAGTATGCCCCGCCCACCCTGAGAGCACAGCCAATTTTGTACGATCGTCAGAATTCAAACTCGTGATCTCACAAGGATAGGGTGAACACTTTTCACTTTTATTCGAAATCTCCCTGCATGGAATCTTTAAGGGATCCCTCAGACAGACACCAAATAGCAGCAACAACGGCTTGTAATCGTGTAAGAATTGACCTGCACGTAAGTAAAATAGTAACACGCCACAGTGATGTTCAGGATATTCTGCCAAAAGAGGCAAAATGAAAATGTTAAAAATCTAATAAAAAACATCCTAAAGGTCATTTATGATGGACCTGACGCTATCAGTATGTTTATGTTGCTAAGGATGACGATTTAGATTGAAATAAATGCTACAGTTGCAAAGCTAGAATATTTAAACAAGGAGATCCGTTGTTGTTATTTAACTAAGACGTGTAATCTCTGATATAGTGATATAGTGACGTTTATTTAACATTTATGGAAGGAGTCTCCAGTGTCAGAGCTTTGTAAAAGTCAATGCTAAAGCTGTAAGTTTTCCACCATGTTTCCCAACATTAAATGTAACTATAAATTGGTAAACAGTATGATATCATAGTTTACTAAATCCAAAAAACAAACTATTGTAGTTTTGTAGAACTTTTACTAAAGTGTTATATTTTAACCTGAAAGGAATATAAGGGTCAGGTTTATTTGTATTTCTTGCATGAAAAATTATTCAAATTTCAGATCCCACTCCCACTCTGGCCAGAAAGCTGGAGCTGAAGCAGATCATTTCACATCCTAAACTCTCGGTGAATATTTCACACTGTCTGCAAAAGAGGAGGAATATAAATTGGGATGTCATTCCACCTCGCAGGCTCTGTGTGTGTGTTTGTGTGTGTGTATGTGTGTGTTCGCTCTGTCACTCACACACTCTGCACGGGAGTTGAACATTCAGTGCACTTCAGCAGAAGTAAGAGGAGAACAGAGCGCAGTGTGTGGCTCAGCTTCGGCTCACTGTTTTATTCCCATCCATATTCAGTGCTGTCAGAAAGTGTTATTGTGGCAGCATCAGCATTCCAAACTTCAAACTACAAACTCCGGCGCAAGAGATATCCGTCAGCGAGGATTCGTTTCAGTGGAATGTCAGGAAGTCACGGAAAACAAGATTTGTTACTGGGAACTTGTAGGAAAGCATAGGTGAAGGAGTGCGAGACAGAGGCTGATGATGATGATGGAGATGATGATGAGGCAGAGTGTAGCAAGGAGGGAATTCTTCAACAGAAACACACTCAGCCATGGCAGGGGTTTAATACAGAACTTATCCCACGCCTTTCTTTGCAATAATAAATCCAACAAGACATTCACTGCAAGTTTTCCAGACGCTATTTTCAGTGATGGGTTGGACGGAAAGGTGTTGCTGTCACTCCTCACACACAGAGAAGGTGGATGGAGAAGAATCGACTTTTAGCAGCTTGCTTTTACTGAATTCAGTCACATGTACTCTATATAATACATGTCACATGTTTTGTCTGTCTCTCCTTAACCTCAGCTGCCCTGAACACCTTTGGGATGAACTGGAACGCCGAATGCACCTCAGACCTCCTCACCCAACACCAGCGCCTGATCTCACTAATGCTCTTGTAGCCGAATGAACACAAATCCCCACAGCCACGCTCCAACATCTAGCGGAAAGCCTTCCCAGAAGAGTGGAGCTCATTATAACAGCAAAGCGGCAATAAATCTGGAATGGGATGTTCAGCAAGCACATATGGGTGTGATGGTCAGGTGTCCACACACTTTCGGCCATAGAATGTATGTAAGAATTGAATAATTTTGTATGTCAATCATACCCTTAACAAAGACTTCATGGTCCTCTGAAGACAAGTGGTGGTGGTGGTGGTGGTGGTGGTTATAGCATTAAAAACAAAAAGTTCAAGAATTCAATTTACTATTATTTTTATCCGCATAGATACCAGGTTGGGGGTACAAACTTTTGCACTCAGCTGTATGTACAGAGAGATATTTCTATCAGCTTTATTTAATTGTATAACTTTCAGTGAGTAAGCTCTGCTCCTGACCTCTACAATGATGTTCGCTTCAGGGCCTCTAAGGGGTCATGTAGCAAACATCACTTGAACTCCAGTGGCTTGCATAAGTATTCGCGCCCCCCCCCCCTTGAATTTGTCCACACTCTGTAGCATTCCAACCTACACACAGAATTTTTATTCTGACAGTAGTGAAGGTCTGATGCATTCACTCAGATACACCACGTACAGGCAGGAAGTGCAGGAGTTCTATTTTTACAAGCAGCTCTGGATGGCGTGAAAATATTTTTAACCTTTTGATAAGAAAGCCCGTAACACCGGGCTGTGCAGTCGTGCTAATATCCGCGCTGGATTTGGAGCTCCATCTTTCACAAACGCATGAATTTTTAATCAACCCTTCTCCTAAAATAGGGAGTGAACACAAACCACAAACGTTTCAAGCCACAAAGTGAGCAAACTAAAGAAGCGCTGGACATTTTTGTATGCAAAATTAACTTAGGACAAAGTGGATTATTTTTATATTCTATATTATTATATATATTATTACAGTGGGGCAGTGAGTACAACAATGACCAATACTGAAGAAGATTATATTCAGGATGATGGATGATCTGACACCTTAATGAATCATTATTTAGATATTTTATATAGAAGATTTTTATATATTTTATATAGAAAATTGGCTGGCAAGATTTTTTCAGCTAATCCTTGACAGCCAGTATGAGGCTTTTATGTGAAAAGTGGTATGTTATGTAAAAAGTTACTTTGTTTACTGATGTACAAACATTTTTTTCTGTAAATGCCATGGAAGAAATTACTTGAAGCTACTATTACATAACTGAACATTTCAAATGTCAGCTGGTTTCATTTCCTTCGGTTCCAGATAGTCCAGATAGATGGGCAGAGAGATAAATGGACAAATAGGTTCTGATATCTGATTTGACTTTTTTTTTTTCCAGTTATTCCAGTCATTATCACTGCAGCCATTTAGAGAGCCAATATGTGATAACAGACTGAAGTGATTAGGATTATGTCTGTTTTGCTATGGCACTCGACTCCGCACCAACTTGATCAAAGCGTGGCATTCAGTGCGCGAGGAAGTCACATTTAACTAGCAAGGTTTTAGACTGAATGTTTTTTTTTACAACTGCTTATGATGATTGGTGCAGACAAATGCCCAGGTGAGATTAGAAAGCTGTCTCACCTTGTGATGAGAGAACTGCATAGTCTCTGATTGTCTCTAATTGCAAGACCCTATAGCCAAAAAGATCATCGGTGTGTCCCGAGTAAATTGAATTTGGAAAACCCCTCTCATCCCTCTCATGGACTCTTCACCCTCCTGCCATCTATCAGAAGGTACAGGAACATCCATGCTACCACCACCAGATTTATCTATTGTCCTGTCTGTTCATTGTTCTGTATATTTATTGTTCTGTGTATACTGTTCCAGGTGTCCTGCACTCATCTCACACTGCTGTATATTTGCACTTTATACAGTCTTGTGTACTGTACTACTGTACTGTTCTGTGTTGCACCATGGTCCTGGAGAAACATTTTGTTTTCCGATGTATATCCAATATATTGTTCCGATATATATAAGCTATATAGAGGAATGACAATAAAAAAAAAACTTGACTTGAAAGTAACCTGAATAAAAATATTTCTACGTCATTTTAGTAAAATAAATTTGTTTTCATAAAGTAGAGATATAAAAGTGCTTTGGATTTTGGTCAAAACTTGACTTTTGTCATTTTCGGCTGTTTTCCAGGAATCAGGGCCGTGGCATCTCACAGGTCTTCCCAGACCGCCACACATGTTTCAGAACTCTGACACCCCTCAGTTTGTATGAAATTTCGTAATATTTTATTCGCTTGCAAATTGCAACGCAGAAGTTCCGATTTAAGAAATGAACTTGACTTGCCCTCTTCTGCGAACAAACTCAGTAATCAGTCAACGTTTGTAATCAGGGGTGCCAATTCCACCTTTTTTCAGGAAGATTAGGTCATGTTTGACTCGCGTTCTGACTATTTTTCTGCGTAGATGTTTTGCATACATTATAATAATTATAACAATGTTTTGAAAGCTAAAAAAAAAAAATACAGGATTAGGGAGGATCGGATTTAGATTTCTGGAAGTAAGATGATTTTCATGACCACTGTTGTCATGCAGATCTGGTCGCCTTGTTTACATCCAATTACGAGGCATCAGAGCTGAAGACCACGTGTGTATGGAGTGTGTATTGAGAGGGTGTGTGAAATGTGTTGGCAGGTCATTTTCCTCCCGTACAGCAGGCACTCGGTGCAACTCTGCGTTCTGCTGAATCAGGAGCTCTCGCTCGCTCCATTATTTCGGGTATTTCGCGCCATTTCAATATTGGCCTCCAGAGTCTTGTCCATGCGCCTGGCTGAGATTCTCTCCAAAACCACTCGCAGATTCTCTTGCCTCTGATGAGAGCTTTCTTTCTCCGTAGCCCGTCCAATTTCACATAATGAAAGCGCACAAACATGTTCATGTCTATTAGATATAAATTTTACACTTTTCATGGGCATTAAAACATAATGGGGGTTTTTTAAGGTATGCTGCAATTATACACACCTCACTATCAACACTATCAACTTAATAGTGTTCCATTATTTTTTTTTTTTTGACCCAAGCAGAAAAACAGAGCAATTTTAAGTACAAAGTCATCAGTTTCCTCCAGCGAATGAAACCAAAGTGCGAATACACAAAGGAATAAAGCAAGTCATCTTATAATATTTCTTCAGGCAGGAGCTATAGATCAAAGAGGTCTGAAGTGGCCTGGATCATTAGTCAAGAGACAGAAATAGATGGGAACTGTGTGTGTGTTATAATTTTGTGGAATATAGAGAAATGGTGGAGTGTTTATTCCAAAACATCATCTACTAGAGTATTGTTCGTTTTCATTTAGGGTACTGTAACTCAGCACAAGAGGCTCGCAGGTAGAGAATACTGTCTGACACAAATTATACCAGAGAACTGCTATTTATATTCAACTCCTGTGTAGGTAATAAAGGAGCTCTATAGTCAGGTGTAGAACTGAAAAGCGAGGTGTTAATTGTGGAGATGTTTATGCAGCTACTGGTATTCCAGTTTTGAAATTGTGGCTAAAATAAAATGAAAAAAAAAAAAAGCTGCATATTAAAAAAGCCCATAATATCTAGAAAACTGACGTACATGCTTAGAAATCTAATTTACGCTCAACTTAATAGGCAATATGCAAAATGTGCTTCTTCTTCGGTCTTTCTTTTTTCTCTCTCTTGAAGTTAATAAGACGAAAACGCAGCTTGTCGTGTTCCCAAGAAGCCGCAAAGCATAAACTCCTAGAGACTTTCCTGTGTTGGAAAACTTGTGATTTGCAGCTGCACCGCTGCCAGGGCTGTTGTTATAGAAAATTAATCAGCACCTTCTGCAAAGGTAGCACATTATTACCCATCTCTCTATGCTAGCATGAAATTTAGTACTTAGCATTGAGACTGTATGTGTTTGTCTAACTTTTAATGCGCTTAAAATCGACATCTGGCTGCAATCATACCTTATGAATCCTAACAGAAGCACCAAATGACGAGGGAACGTTCCAGAAACCCATCTCTCTCTTTAGACCACCTGTTTCAAGCGGTTCTGGAGATGTGAGCTTGAAAATGAGCATGGTACGCCTAAGTGGCTTTAACAGAAGCGAAATCAATCCCCCAATAGCGCATTAGGAGATGCGAATCCCAGGCCTGACTGTGCAATCGAGGGAATCAGAGCTCACTCAGGCTGACACGGATCAGGTTTGGCACTTCTAATTCAGAATGTGATTAAGGGCAGGAAATGATGTAATCAAGGCAGCTGCTGTCACCTTTCATTCCTCGGAGCCTGTCACTTGATGCCTCAGAGCTTCTGCGACTTACTGAAGTGTTCATAAAGATGTTTAAGAGACAGAGAGAATCAGTGTCTTTATTGGATCCTGACTTATCAAAGCGTGTATTCAGAGAGTTGAAATGATTGATGTTTAAAAATCTGTTTCCAAGCTCTGATAACTCGAGCAAGGATTCAAACAAGCTGGACGGATCAAAGTTCTGTCAAGCCGCAAAGCTTCGAGCCTTCACTGCTCACTGCTGTTGGTCTGTAAGCTTAAACGCAGATTATTATCATGTTAACGCATTCAAGTCAGCCAGGTCACGAGATATATGAATGGAATTAAACATGACAAACATCGTTCCCAGAGACCAATCACTGACACCATCGTTTCCAATGACTAATCATTGATCACCATTGTTCCCAATAACCAATCACTGATGAACATTGTTCCCAACAACCAATCACTGATCACTATTGTTCCCAGAGACCAATCGCTGACACCATTGTTTCCAATGACTAATCATTGATCTCCATTGTTCCCAACAACCAATCACTGATCACCATTGTTCCCAGAGACTAATCATTTATCACCATTGTTCCCAACAACCAATCACTGATCACCATTG
>CM040991.1:21346657-21370565 GCA_022985145.1 Pangasius djambal
GGCGTGGCCTCACATTACTTAAAATTAAGATTTTGTCCAAAATTCCAGCTTTTGCACAAAACTAAATCACATAATATAAATCATTTAATCATAGCTTGGTTTAAATATATCTGATACACCAGGATGTTGATTCCGTATCTTTTAGAAGAAGACATCACACTCCTGGAGGAGAACTTATGAAGAGAACATGTGCGCTTTGAGCTTTTAATTTCTTTTATATATAGATATATCAGGTTTTTACGCAGTGACAGTCCATTCCTCTTTGAAAAAGATTAATTCCTATTTCCCGGGATGAACGCCGTTCTTTATTCTCCAAAGACCTATTTAAGGAAGGTGTTCTGTCAGGAGATATTTATATTAAAATTCCCTTTGGATCTCTGCCCTACATGTGCTACACAAATCCTCTTCAGCAGCGCAGGCCACGTAAACCTGACTAAAGATATGTACATTTACGAACACACTCTGCTCGCTCACACACACACATGCTCGCTCACACTCGTACACACTGCCTGTATCTGTGTGCTGCCTCTGGACACGACTTCCTCCCTGCCTCAGGTGAAAGTGTGAAAGAATGACAGAACAGAGAGAGAGAGAGAGAGAAAGAGAGAAAGCTCATTTCAAGAGGCTTTTGGACACTGATAAGGAATCTGACCCTGGTGACACACACAGTTGTAAGGCCACACACACCCACACATACACACACACACACACACACACACACGCTGCTGCAGGATGGGAAAATGTTACATGCTGACATTTCTTTGTAATTTCTTCATGCTTTCCAGGAGAAGCAGTCTTTTTAAACAACAACAAAAAAGATTGCAGCAGCAGGTCACGTACTGTGTTTAAGGAATCCGTCAGACACGATCATAAAATCTAAACGCGTGTTTGCAAAATTGATTATTTACTCATAAAAATATGTTTCAGCCTAAAGAGTATGTTATATAAGCTGTAAAAATTTGGAACACACTTACACTAAATATATTTTTAAAACAGCTGAGGCCAGTTCCTATAAATTAGACTTTATGTGTAAATAATTATTCAAAATTACAATATAATATATATATATATATATATATATATATATATATATATATATATATATATATATATATATATATATAATATATATATATATATATATATATATATATATATATAAAACATCACGCTGTATGTACCTTGATTTACCTTTACTTTGATTTTGATTTTTCTTTTATATAAAACTGATATTATTATTATTATTATTATTATTATTATTATTGTTGTTATATATATGCATATTTATTAGATACCTTTTGTTTAATGTTCTTTCTGGTAGGACTGTTTAGTTTTCTTGTTGTTTTTAATATTATTATTAATAATAATATTAGTAGTAGTAGTATTAATATTTGTATTATTATACCTACGTATTTAATTTTATACTCTTTCTGGTTTGTTTGTAAAATATTTTTCCTCTTTTGGAATCTGTTTGATTTGACACCCTTTTAAAAATTCAGGTTGGAATGTTGTTAGGTTTATTTATATCTTTCAATTTTTATTTATTTTTTCATTTTGCATTGGTAAAATATGCACTGTACATTTCTGTATGTAATGTATAACCTTTTGTATTATTAAAAATAACAGTAGTAGAATTGCAATTCTGTCAGAGATGACTGACAACCAAATCTTAAGACGCGATTTTAAGATTTTGACCACGACATTGCGGCAACTCTGACTAACATTTCATTTACGTATTAGCTTAAATATTAGCACAGATGTGTAAAGTTAAATTAAGAAGAAATGACATTAGACAAAGAAAAGTAGATATGAGATTGAAGTAACTAAATGAAAAACGGTCGCATGTATACATAAAGACCTACAGTATACGGGACGTGTGAAAATGTGTGGCACATCCTGTAACGTGAAGTGTCTAAAAACCACGTGTACATTGTGTTATTATTCACACGTGGACTTCGGTAAAGTAAAGGCCAATTCCCTGAATTGTGCATAAAATACAAGATCCCTCACAATTTCTTTTTCAAAATTTGCGCGTGCTTTGTGTGCTGGTCGGCTGGTTGACTGGCATTTTCACAGGTTCGATGACTGACGTTAACCGAATTTCATCCTGAGCGTTAGAGTTTCTAGGGAAACACTTTGTCCTACGGAGAACCTTTAAAGCTTCTCTAAGCTTTTCCAGCTTGAAATTAGTAAAACTATCTAGAAATATGCTTACTAATGTGATATTTGAAACATCGTACATGAAGTTACCTGTATTTAAGAATCTTTCATTTGCCACGGTTGTATATTCTGTAACTGTACCACTTAGGGACCTGAGAACTAGACAGCTACACTTAAAAGAAGAGTTCAGTCTGGAACCATTAAGGGCTTCTGGTTGTCTTTTTTGGAGGAATAAGGGTTGGGACTCAGGAATCCAGGAAGAAAGGGAACTACACAAGTAACAAAACACGAACCAGACGAGTAGAAAACTGGAGAACTAGACAGCAGGGAAAACTGGGAACTGACAACTGGAGCAACATATCAAGACTTCCTGTAAAACAGGAAGTAGGAACTGTACAGAAGCAAATAAGAGACATCCATGGAAAACTCATCATGCAAAACCTTCTCTCCTTTTTTTCTATTAATTTTATTCATTCAAAATACCGACATCTTTCCATTCCAAACTTATCAACTAATGGAGTTGTACTGAACAAAAATTGACCAATTTGAGAATCCCACAGAATCCTGAATGCTGAGAATCTACTTTATATTTGTGAAGTAAAATCTAAGTATATATAAGGGCAGAATATAAGGCATTGTGTTTAAACAGTCAACAGCAGGTCTAGCATTGGCCAGGCAAAACCTTTGGATAATTATTCTAAAATGAAAACGCACAGACTGGATTCTTTTGTCTTCGTGCATGGTAATGAATGTAATTATAGCACCAAGAAGGAGCGGATCCTCTCACTCTGAAACGTTTAGTGAATATAATGTCACTCAAAGCCTGAAATGCAGATGTAGCATCATTACAATGCAGCTGCTGCGTTCAAAATACACATCTGAGACACTCTTATGTAGCTAAACTGTATTCACTGACATTACATATAAAACTATTTATGAAAAATAAAGCAAAAAGACACTTTGAACACAGGTGAAGTATCCTTCGCAACAGCTTGTTTCAAATAAATAAATAACTTACGACTTTCATCAAATCTATAAAACCTCACTGCACTTCACCTTGAAATATGATCTTTCTTCAAAAATCGTGTTATTTTGGCATTAATGTCTGAATCCATCGAACATCTCGTGTTTGAAAGATCCTTTTCGACGAAATGTCCATTATAGGTTATGAAAAATGTAACATTCATGCAATCCTGTTACCTAAGCAGGTTCATGTGAAACCATATGAAATATTCGTAATGTCCCACAAATCACACGCTCAAGAGGATGTCGTATCATCTCAACCAGCTCACTTTAAAAGTCCAACCCTGTTATGGAAATGAATGCAGCTGCTCCAATTCACGTTTGAACGTAAAGCTGATTCTTAAAGCCCACAGTCTGATGTTTTATGCACCTGCCTTCAAAATAAACCTCAAAAACACACTTGTGTAGCTATAAACCTGCTTTCTTATAGAGCTAGCGCTTCTAAACGACTCGTCTCCCGAATCAAGAATCTATAATTTCATAGGACCTTCTGAACCATGTATGATTGCACGAAACACGCTCCCTCACTCCCACAGCGTCTGACCTTTCCATATCAGAGCCTTCGACGTTTCTCTATTAGCTTGGAGATCAGGCTGTTTCGCCGCTCTCTGCGTCTCATCGATATTCCTAACAATAGCTTTGTGTGTGACAGAGAGGAATACAAGCTCTCCTCTCGCTCCGGGAACTCCCGAGTTCATCTGAAGCATAAAGGAAAATGTTATTGTTGATGTAATGCACGAGAAGCACACGTGACGGTCATATTCTCTGATTTATCAACACTGACAAGTTGTAGTACTTGATCATTTTTACATTTGTCTGGACAGTTGATGCATTTTGTAATCCAAGCTAATAAAAGCTGCAATCAATTCTCTGAGCAAAGTCATGTACTGAACGTACTGGTTGTGGTGATACAGTGGCGATGAATGTGTGCTAGATCTGGACAGATAGACGGTCAATATTTTGTCTCGTGTGGCGCGACCGATGCTCAATCATTGATGGCACGCAGGAGCAGATTCACCAGGAAGAACATTCTTCTAATAAATAAAATGAAATGAACACTAGCCTCATACTGGGGTAAAGAGTTCCTCTCGTGATCTGATGTTCATTAGTAAAGCCAAAAGAATTTAAAAAGTCCCTTAAAATAAAAATGCCTCTGGATTTCAAAGGGATGTGGTCAATAAAAAGTCAGTAAAAATGTAAAAAATAAATGGATTTTTTTTTTTTTTAAGAATTTTTATTAATTTTGTACGAACAAAAACCTTTGAAGAGAGCTGCTTTCTAATCCATTAGCAAAAAAATTACTGATAAACTGTGAAGCTCTGAATGGATTCGAAGTTCTAATCATTTTTTTTTGGTTTGTTTGTCTTGTATTGTATGCCGTTAAGCCACAGACATCTTTGACAAGATGCAATTTAATGGAAGTCTCTACATCAAATAATTCCTAAATTATTAAGCATATAGAAGACATGATATTGTTATACTGTTATATTTTTATTATACGTTCACTGTCCACTGTCCAATCATGTAGCTGCAGCGCAATGCATAAAATCATGCAGATACAGGTCACGAGCTTCTCGTAATGTTCACATCAAACATCAAACATCAGAACGAGGGGAAAAGCTCAGTGATCTCAGTCACTTTGACCATCGCATGGTTGTTGGTACAAAAATAGGCTGGTTCGAGTATTTCAGAAGATCGGAGTTTACACGTCTTGTTAATGAGAGAGGTCAGAGGAGAATGGTCAGACTGGTTCGAGTTCACAGCAAGGCTACAGTAACTCAAATAACCACTCTGCAGAACCATGGTGAGCAGAAAAGCATCTCAGAATGCACAACATGTCGAACCATGAGGCAGATCAGCCACAACAGCAGAAGACCACGTCGGGTTTCAGTCCTCTCAGCCAAGAACAGCGCTCTGACACTACAGGGAGAGACGGGCTGATTGCATGAATGACCACGGTACCTATTAAAATGTTCCTATTAAAGTGGCCAGTGAGTGCATCTGCATAAATTCACACATGATGGACATATTAATGAGATAAATCTGTATATCTGCATTTCCTCAGAGGCCTCCATCTGCTTTTAAATCAGTCACACACTCATTTAACCCTCAGACACATCACGATTATGGTAATGGCCATGGTTATGATTATGGTTATGGTTGTTATTATACTACATTGAACCCCAAAAGGGAAATTTAGACTGTCTCTTTGTGAGCAAAAAGGGGAAAATAAAAAGAAAATTCAGATACAATACTGATAATTCTGTAAAATATAATAGTGTTGCAAATATAACAGCATGACACTAACAGCTCCTCAGTTCTAGTGTGTGTGTGGAATCACATAATCTCCTGACAAAGTGCTGCTGGTCTCCACTCTGATTCTTTCTGTGTGTGTGTGTGTGTGTGTGTGTCCTTCTTTTGTAGTCCAGATGAAGTGTTTGGGCTCCGTGAGGAGTGTGATGGCCACCAGCATGCGTTGGGAATCGCACACTCTCCTGTGAGTGCTGAGGAAACAGAAACAGCCAAACAGGGAGAATGAAACCAGTGTGCGTTGGGAGGAATAATTACGAGATACATGCATAAAAGAAAACTCCACCCTGAAACACATTAAATATGTTATACTGAAATGATGTGTTTAGCATTTTGAGCGCTAATTTGTTGGCTGTTTCTGTATTTTCGTTATTCCTGTGAGAAGTTAGCGGTTGTATCTCAGGCGGATGTCGGGGGGATAATATTATTATTGCTAGAGCGGTTGCATTGGTGTTTAATAGGAGGGGGGAAAAAAACCACACAACCTCAAATAAAAGTGATAACGGTCAGGTTTCGATGTTAGCTATATAAACGAAACAGCAAGAGCTTTTTTTATCACTCCCCATTTTCCAGCGATGTTCAACATATTAATGAGAAATGGAGCGTAGAAGTAGTGGAGATGTTGCAAATGCTGGAGTTTGACGCAGTTGAGAGTTTCGGCTCAACCAGACACTGATGTATGAGACGACGAGTGCGATGATGTTAACAGCGGTGTTAGCATGAAAGTTGGACAGACAGCTGGACAGACTAAAGGACTAAAGCACCGCTGCATCACTCTCTTTAGGTCGAGATGAAGCCAATTCCTGCTGCACCGTTATCAGCAGGTTATCAATGGCATTGTGGGTAACGGAAAAATACCATTAACCAAACGAAACTCTGAATTTCATAACAATAACATAACAATATATCTTAGATGCTATTGATGATCACATGCTAATTGTAAAGATTAAAATGCAAGTGGTTTCCTTTAAAAGTCCATCCAGTTCACCACGACAGCAAGTCACTGAAGATCGGGATGCTGAGTATTGGCTTTAAATGTTTCCGTCAGGTCAGAGCTCTGGAACAAGGCCAGTTTTCGGGGAATCAAACCTCTGAACCCTCAGGGCACACACCAAGGACCTGAAGCCACAATTAATGATTTATAACAAAGCTAGCAGCTAAGGGCACCACGGCAGAGACTAAAAATGTGTGTGTGTAGACTCCAAAAGCAAAGCCACTACCAAAAGATTTTTTTTATTGAATAAGTTATGAGTCATGAAAACTTACAATGCTGTACAATGCTGCATATTTTATCATGCTTCACAAATATACTTTCAGATAGCACGTTCTTATTGAAAGTAGAACCATAAGCTTTAAAGATCCTGCTGTTTTCCTCCGCACTTCCTTCCGCGTCGTCCTTACATTCTGAATGTCTTTGTATCTGAAGCAGCCAAGGGGCCAAGCGTGACTCTTCACATGACGCTACCACCACCATGCTTCACGGGGAGGATGGTGTTCTCAGGCTGATGTTGAGTTTCCCCGCCAAACATAATGCTTTGTGCCAAGGCCAAAAAGTTCACATTTGGTCTCATCAGAGCAGAGAACACTTTTCTACATGTTTGCTGAGTCTCGAACTTGCTTACAACTCCATAAAGCTCAGCTTTGTGAAATATTCAGGTTGTCTGGCGAATATCTGTTCCCAGCCTCTTGGCCTCTTGGCTGCTTCTATGACTAATCCCCTCTTTACCCGGTCACTCAATTTCGGCAGACAGCCTTGTCTAGACAGAGTCACGGTTGGTTCATATTCTTTCCATTTTTAAATAATGGATTTACTGTCCCTCTGTGGGATGTTCAAAGTTTGGGATATTTTTTTAATAACTAAATCTTCATACTTTTCCAGAACTTTGTCCTGGACTTGTTTATGATGCTGTGTGTTTAGGTTTAACGGGAATTAGGGGTTTCACAGCAACAGGGAGGAAAGGATGAAAAAGTTTTTCTGCTGTTTTAATTTTATGGACTATTTTGTGTATATTTATGGCATAAAATATAAATCCTAAATCCATTTCAGCCCCAGGCTGTAACATTACAAAATGTGGGTCAAGGTTCAAGGGGTGAATACTTATGCATGTACACTGCATATTAATTTATGACTATACCGTATAAAAAATAACAGTTTGAAATGATCTTTTCTGTTCCTGATTAAACCCCTCTATGCACAAACCAGCACTAGTCTTTAATCGTTCAGGGAACAGATTCTTTAAGTACTTTTTTATATCTACGTGCCTTTAGCTGTTTAGTAAGTTGATCTCTTTTGTAAGAGCATCTGTGTGATGACTTCATTTAAATGTAAATGTACATACAGTATATAGCCTACAGATTTAAAAGCCCTTTGCTTGCATAGCTGATAAAGCACTTTTGTTCAAAATGTCCCGCTTCTCTGGAGACAAAACAAAAGGTCCTCAGATATAATGACTAAAAAAGGCTTGCCATAAGGGACGGTGTTTTTTTTTTTTTGTTTTTTTTTTTTATAACAGCGTTGTAGGAAGAATGCTAACTCTCCTGAGTGTTAGCATTTAGTCTTTTCTATTTTTTCTCTTCGGAATGATCGATTCCATGTGACTCTCCAATGCTGATCATTTCCTCACTGGAGGAATGTGAGCTGATTGCAGTGCTTTGCTTTAATGCCCATTTTATCCTCATTAATTAGCAAGGTTAGTGACTAAGATGTGTGAGCAGGAAAACACTGAAATATGCAGTGAAGGACTAACACCTCCATTTTAATGATTCTAACAAATGACAAACATTCATATTCACTTTCAATGGAGAAGAAGCACCAATTCTGCAAATATGGAAATTTTTCGGACTTTATCGAAGCCTTGAATGCATCAAAAGGTTTCAGCAAGAGACCAAATGTGGACATCGTCCATCCTAGCTATAATAATATATCCCTACTATAAAATTCCAACTATAAAATACTAAAAACAAAAAGATTTTTTTTTCCATTTTTTCCATTTTTTTGTTTAAACACTGTATATTTCTGCAACTTTAGCTCCAATGCATCGAGCTGTGCTAAGCTAATCCTTATGGAAAAATCCTACACATTTCTCACGTGATTATACAGGTATGTTTTTTACATGTGATTATAGGAGTTATATGTGATTCGGTGTGAAAAGCACATGACACTACAAACGTGAAAACATGAAAATCACACGTGTAAATCTCACCCGTGAAGTTCGTGTGACTTTTCTGTAAGAGGAGGACTTTCCCGCGTCGGAACACTTATAGTCGCTTTACCTCTGACTGTTACAAAGCACTGACACTGGAGACTCCTTCCATAAATGTTAAATACCGCATCTGCTCACAGAAAACTTAACCACATCAGCGACTACACACGTTTATAATCTGTTTAACAGAACATCCTCCGGACAAGTCTCTGTGAATGAGCTGTTACTACAGACATGTAAAAAGAGCTGCCGTTATAGAGAATTGATCGACAACATCTGACCAATCAGAATCCAGAACTCAGCAGCGTTGCAGTGGAAATCAGTGTATTATAGTATATGGTTACATGCTGTGTACTGAAGAGTGGTTAAAAAGGTCATGGTCAGATCATTTGGCTTGTTTTTACTCAGATCAAGCTCTTAAGCAGTGTGATCTGGGAAAGCCAGACTGCTTTGCTTTTAATGTTTTGGATTAATTATGTTAATGTGCACCCATGGTGATTGACGATGTTGCTATTTAAATAAACGAGAGGAAAAAATTGTTCAGTCTAATGAAGGCAACAGCCTGGAACATGGAGATGCTGTAATTAAAAAGCTATTTTTCCTCTTTCTGTTGATGATGCCAATGTTTTTGTGTCGTCCATTCTCAAGGACTGTGTTAGCAAGTTGACGTGTTTGACTAAATGAGATTGTTTCAGGTCGTTCTTGTGATGGGATGGTTGTAGCTCAGCTGTGGGTTCTGTGCCAGCGATTAAACGTTTCTGGATTTGTTTAAATCGCACGTTTTCCGCAAAGTTGGATTCTTAAGCAAAACTCAGAATCCTGCACTCCTCAGTGTAGGGCTTGAATTTGACTCGGTTTTTCCTTTCGATTTTAACCCATTCAGATACTTCATCTATCTTAACATCCATCTTCTTCGCATTTGAATGCCTGAGGCCCACGAATTTACCAATCGTGACACGGCAGTATGCTGGTATTCGTGTTGCATTTTCATTTTGCCTGTCCGATTACTTCCTTCCTTTTCTTGTGATTATGGATTTGCCTTTATTGGCCAGTGCCTGGAAATACAGTATGATGACAATTATTTGACTGCCCCTAAAAACATGCTGAGTTTGCACACTTACATGCTGCCTCTTGAGATATTGAGCATACACTGCATAAAAAAAAGAATCTTGTACATTTACAGGAAAGTACAAGCAGCAGACTTGCTACTGTAATTAGCATTTGCAGCATTCTTACTGCAATGTCTGGATACAGTAAGCGTAAGGTTCTGCTTATGGAAAAATCACATACATTTCATGTGTTATTTCATGAATAACGCGTGATCACATGTGAAAAAGAATTATTCTTTGAGAAAATGACATCTGAAAAATAAACCCATATTATCTACATGTTAAAGCATGCATTATTAAATGCTCCATTCCGATTGGTCAGGATGTATTGATTATTTTTATATAAAACTTGGTGCCGTGACCCGGATGGCACAGTAGTACCTTGCTGGTGAGTTATATCTTTATTTACAAACCAGGAGAAGGTCTGATTGTGTTTGATGCCTTGTTCTTTAATAAATAAAAAACTCTAAGCATTGGCAAATTGATGTGGTATAACCGGAATAATATCAGGAATCACTTTGCTAAATAACAGGAATCATTTTTACTAAACCGTGTTACGACTAATGGAATTAATGGCCTTATTAATGCAGTAATGACAGGTGATGTAGTATTCATAAACACACACTCCAAAGCTCTGAAGCGTTCATGCATCAGACGGCCAGCCACAAATCATGAGTTATTCTCAGGAGCCTCTCTGCAGTAATTCCCCAGAGACAAACTGAGTCCCAATGAGAGAAGCATTTACACAGCACACTGAATATTTTTGTCCTCTAATTAAAAAATGTTGATCCATTATACAGTGGTAATCATTCCCAGAACTAAACTTACCCAAGGCATCATTTCAGGCTTTATAACAACACAGTTGTAAAGCAATTGGATCGGAAATGTGTAAATAAAACACAGAGGGAATCTCTTAATTCCTTTTTTCACAAAACAATACAATTAGTTAAAAAAAAAAACATCTGTGTTAGTTACAACATCTGTGAGTCTTTATTAAAAAGTCTGATTTACATTTGACAAAAAATCTTTAAATTGCCTTCAAGTCCAATTTAGGCTACAAACACTCTTAAACTAGTGTCTTTTTATTTATGTATTTATTTTTAATGCAATATTATAATCTGTTTTCGATCTCTTTTTATATCATAATCGTACACATTTGATAATAGTGATGTTAAATCACAAGCCAGAAGTGTGCATTAACCTAATGGTAGCTTTTGTTACCTCCTGCGGACTGAGATTCTTTATTTAATGACACATCACATGTGGAATGTCCGTGCGACAAGTTAGTTCCTGTTCTCACTTATGTTACAGCAGCTATAAACGGTCGTTCCCTCACCGGCTTCTCCTTTTTCTCTCTCTTGAAGTTAATAAGGCAAAAAAAAAAATTATGCAGAAACCACAGAGCGTAAACTCCTCTGACCTGAAGCTTTATCTCAGACTGTTACAAAGTGCTGACACTGGAGACTCCTTCCATAAAGGTCGAATAAATGTCTCCTTACAGAAAACTTTACCATATCATTTACTTTACCATATCAATGATTGCACACATTTAAAAAAAAAAAAAAAATCAATTACATGACACCATACAAATCCCTGTGTATGTGGTTACAACAGAAACGAAAACATACAAGAACGAGCGCATTAATATAAGATAGATAGATAGATAGATAGATAGATAGATAGATAGATAGGCTTTTATTGTCATTGTAACATGCCTGTGATTTGCAGCCGCACCACTGTGAGAGCTGCTGTTAGAGAAAATGAATCAACACCTTCAGAACAATCAGAACCCAGAACTGAAGCCCCAGGTAGATGCAACTGATGGAAGGAATTGGATGGTAACTAATCACTGGCCATATTTTAACACTCTTTCATGTCCATTCTAAAAAAAAAAAATCCTTGTCAAGAATTGGGCTATGATGATCTAAAAATGCAAACCCAGAGTGTGTTTTCTCCTTAATCATTTCTAAAATATCAAACGCGCAGCTGCCGGTGGTGTACCATTTCAAAATAACGCCGATCTAATTGTTCGGCTTTATGAAAAAAAAAAAAGAAAAGAAACAACAACAATGCAATTACAATGCCAATACTTTCATATTACACATAATAAAGAAGTAGTGATGTGCGTCATGCTGTTCAGTCCTAATTAAACACCTGCTGCTTTTAATTCACATGACAGAAGCAGATTAGAGATGATGGAGAAGAGCTGCTCTGATTGCTTCTCTGATTGATCGTCCATGCTCATTATATAATGAAGGGACGGGAAAATAGAGAGCAAATTAGTTCACTGACAATGGATTATATTAGTGTTTCTGTAATCCAGATTCTTAAATACATCTCTGGTGCGTGTTGCAGTGTTTTCCTCGTCTGAGTCGGCTACGAACCCGTTGTGAGGTCAAATTGGGTTTTAAAGATCGCAGAAACCAAGTTAAACTACTTAATCATTCACTAATAACATGAATAACACTGATATTCCCAATATTCCCAATATTCCCATCTGAACTTCCCTAAAACAGGTTTAAATTTCACTGAAATCTCACCGGGGTGCTTTGAAACACACGTGGAGTCACAGCAGATTTTTACCAACCATCATACTACACAATTGAGTGCTTCATTTCGATTGATCAGAGTGTACTGATTATTTTTCTGAATAGATTCTAATAAATAATAAAATAACAGCAGCTCTGACATTAATGCAGCTTCAAATCACAGGTTTATATGAATGTATCCTGCTTGTTATCCTTTCTATAGTAACAGCCCATGTTACAGGGGCTCGTACGGTGGACGCTCCACAAAAACGGATTTAAAAACACGTGTAAGTGTTGATATGGTGAGGTTTTCTGTAAGGAAACGTTTGTTTAAAGTTTATGGAATCAGCCTTTGTTGACTTCATGACCATCTCTGACACTCTGTATTAAATATCACATATGGGGAGCTGTACTGTACTGTACTGGCTCGGGACTGCGATTGCTGTAGTGGCTTTGGGGCTGCGGTTGCCACGAGCACCTTCGTACTCAGGACTCCATCAGTGGACGGTGGGTAGATTTTAACCAACCGGACTTCTTGTGAAAACTGTGATGAATTTACTGGTTGCACAATTGCACTATTTGTCCATATAGTACACAATAATAGAAGGGATTTATTTATAATCGCACCCTCCGGTGTCACCCAGATGAGGACGGGTTCCCTTTTGAGCCTGGTTCCTCTCGAGGTTTCTTCCTCATATCGTCTCAGGGAGTTTTCCCTCGCCACCGTCGCCTCTGGCTCGCTCGTTAGGGATAAATTCACATATTTACAATATATTTATTTGTGAATCCATTTATTTCTGTAAAGCTGCTTTGTGACAATGTCCGTTGTTAAAAGCGCTATACAAATAAAATTGAATTGAATTGAATACACTGAGTATATCGCTCCCCCATCCTTTCGCTCCTCTTTCTCTGCTCAGTATGTACATTGGCCTCGAGAGTGAGCTGGTGAAACCTTTCTAAAGTTATGCTTCCGTTGGTAAAAAGGCGGATCTAAAGATTCTTCCGAATCTGAACGAATAAACAGCAAGAATCTGAAGATCAGTCCAGTCTTGAGTCTGCTGACTCATCTTCGCTGAATTGCTAACAACGTGGTGCCGTGACCCAGATGGCACAATAATGATTATAACTCTGCTGAGCTCTAATCATTATTTATAAACCAAGAGAGAAGTTGGCTGAGTCGGCTGTAAATTATTTAATTCTTAATTCTGATTAGTGTTCATTAATTTTTTACAACTGCAGCTCTGACAGTAGTGCAACTGCACTACATCACAGGTTTATATTAATGTGCTCGTCTAAGATCTTATTATTATTATTATTATTACAGCTCTCTTGTATGGTGGACACTCCAAAAACATGGATTTAAAAATGTGTGTGATCACTGATACGGAAATGATGCACATGATTGATTTCTGTAAGGAAGCATTTATTTAACGTGTAAGAAAGGAGTCTCCGGTGTCAGCATGTTGTAACAGTCAGACGTAAAGCAGGACAGAGGAGTTTATGCTTTCTTAGTAACAGGACAAGCTGTGCGTTTTTAAATAATAGATCTGAAAGAGAGCAAAAATGTAGCGCTGGAGAGAGAACAACCGTTTATGGCTGCTATAATGTAAGTGATAACGGGAACTAACTTCTTTCAGAGATGAGAATAAATATAACTTTAAACAGATTAAAAAAGAAAAGCATGATTTGTTATTGTGTTCTAAAAAATTATAATCCTTGGCAAACTGATGTCGCAAATAAGAAGAATAAAGCACTCCAGGACGTGATACAGGAAAAGAATCAACGTCACGGTGGTAACAGTAACTCTGCTTCAACACACCATGCCGCCATTTTTGATGATTTTCCTGCTGCCAGTATTTTATTCCTTACACAGCTTCAAAATCTCTATTCTGGCCAAGTATTCTGTCTGTATGATGACATTATTATATTCTCAAGCTTGAGAAAGGTGTTAAAAGCTTGTGTCTTGGACACAATTGGAAAACTGGCTCAAATTTATCAAAGTTTGGAGTGGAGGAGACTGTAAGGCCTGATCGTGGATCAGTAGGATCATCTGACGTTTGATAAATACACTGTAATATATCTGACTGTCAGCAGACGGCGTGAGTGTTCTCTGCACTGCTCGGAGATCTGAAAAGATTAATGACGGTTCAGAGGTGTAAGTGATAAAGCGAGGGGAACGTGTGCAGCACCGAGGCTCTACATGTGAGGTTTTGTGTTGCTGCTTAACCCCAAACAGCAGCGTATACAGGTCAGAGCTCCAGAGAGGTGATTATCCCATTGTGTGCTTAATGGCCCTTAATGACAGTGCTTAATGAGAATTAATGAAGGCCATTATAAACACCCCTACACACACACACACACACTCACTCACATTGTGGTTGCATACACACACACACATACACACTCATCTAAGTGATTCTGTAGGTGTTATCTTTCAGAAAGCCATTAAAGATCAGATTTTATTTGTGTTTTCAAAGAAATGCAGGCACAATACACAGAGTGGAGGACCTCCGTTAGCCAAGAGAAGCCTTCAGTTATGTTGCATGTGGCATAATGAGAAGTTTATGTGCAGTAATAATGCTCTACAGAGACTAGCGAAGACTTGACTTATTTGCTTCCGATTATTTTCCTCTGGCCTCATGACCATTTGCTAAAATTTCTCTGACTCTCTATGTCAAATATACTGATTATGTCGTGTGTCTCATTCCTTGTGTCTCGGTATGGTCTCAGAACACACCAAAGTCAGAGGCGACACACTGTCCGGCTCCTTTGCAGCAATTTGAAGATCAAACCAGTCTCCTGCCTGCTGACCCCGATGGCACACTAACACCTGTCTCATGCGTTATAATCATTATTTACAAACCAAGAGAAAAGTTGACTGGGTTGGCTGCGAAGCCCACTGACCATTAGAGACCACCAGATTCCTGTAGGACGTTTAAATCCCATTAGAAAACCATCAAATGCCAGAGGACCTGCCACAGGTCACCTGAACCATCACTTTTTATACCAATCCACATGAAAAACACACAACTCCAGTTTAAAACTATTAGAAAACCATCAGGAACCAACAAAAACCTGAAACGGCTGCTATTTTAGAGACCATGAGCGATAGACATTGCTCTGCCACATGAATAAACTTTCTGGATAGCCTTGTTTATAGGTTCCGAAAATTTGTCAGGATTTAACACGACCATTGTTTTTTTAATAACTATTACAACAAAGCTTACACTGCTGTCGAATTCTTATCCGTTTGGTCAGTAGTTGGGAACAAACTTGTTTTGCAGACGTCCTACAACATTACATGCAACTATAATAAGTAAGATGTGTTATGCTTTAATAAACATACAAATATAATCACTGGCACTTTTCAGTGGTAGAAGACGAATAAAACTCTTCAGGCCGTGCTGTAATTATAATAATCAGTTTCGATGCTCAATAATCTGCTCTTAAATCTTTTTGTATTACATTTACATTTCCAGAAGTGCCATTTTGTCATCGTCACTGCCGTATTTGTAGCGTCCTGTGAGCTATTATCCTCTGCCATGCTCCTGTTGGTAGCACTCCCACTCTGAGATTTTAATCAAAGATTTCTCACAGTGCCAGAACTTTGTCGCGACTTGTCTTCGGTCACAGTGACATTAATTGGTTGGTGGTGAGAAAGTCAGATTATGCGCACTAAGGCCATAGAACAAGATGCTAAAAAAAAATCAAGGGACGTGTCATTTCTGTTTCTGAAACTTTCTGGCACAGAATTCAACCTGTGCCATATGTGCATGTTAGGATTTTTAACGGACATTGAGAGGAGTCTGTAAATTACATGACTGCATTGTGGTGTAATGAGCATGATTAGCTAAGAAAGTCTTTTATTTCCACTGGTATCGGTATTCCAGTTGTTATATTGGTGTTACGTTGTTTAAAGCACAAATGTACTTTCGAAAGACTCAGAGTTCAGACCAAAATGTTTGTTGTGAGGGTGAGCACATACTGCGAAGGAAATGTGTAGTCGACTTCTCCAGTCCTCCCACGGCATCGTGAAATGTTAGGGTTGCAATCCGTCGTAGTACCGCAGACATTATTAGCATGCTATTTTCCCTAGATCTATATAGCAGCACACAAGCGCTTCGAGCGCCGTCGTTCCGAGACCTTTTCCCTCGTTGGATCGCCTCTCCTTTGGTGTTCCGGTACCTCACATTTTACAAATTAAACACTGGTTTAGGGGTTCAAACCTAAATCAATGTTTATAAATTATTCATCTGCAGTGGTTAGTAAAACACACACACACAAATGTGTTTTTTTTTTTTTTTTGCCTCCAGGTTCTACTGTAATACGCTGCCGGGCCGTGAGCACAGAGCTGGCACTGCTCTTTGTCCTCCCCTGCCAGGACGGATACGGCGATTGTGAGAGGAGAGGATGGAGTGATCGCGAGGCACAGCACCGCCCGGAGAGCTGGCACACATTAGCATGACTTTCATAGGCTAATTAAATGGCTGTCGCTCAAAGCTGATCGATAGAGGGGGGAAAAAAAAAAAACTTGAGCCAGAGATTCAGCTCTCGACAGTGACCCTTTTCACACCAATTGATATGTTTCAAGAACCTCCACCTCTCTCTTATCCCTCTGTTTCTTCTCATCCCCCTCTCCCTATCTCTCTTTTTTTTTTTTAACTCTCTTTTATTCCTCTTATTCCATTGACAGAGATGTTGGATGTGGAAAGGCTGCCATCATGTGACGACTAGACGCTTTTCTTCCTCTTCCACTTCCTCTTCCTCTTTCTTATCCATTTCCAGTCAGGCACGCAGGACAAAATGAAATTTCCCAAACCGTCACATCAGATTTAACTTTAACCCATATTATGGAAATGGCACCAACTCCATAAACCATTTACTTAGACATAACGGTTTGCAAATCTTTTTCAGAATCAGCCTGCTCTGGTCGGAATGACCATCGACGTTCCCATGATGCAACACTGCCACCTGTTGGTGTTGTTTTAAATCCCGCTCTCTCCGTGATGAAGTGCTCACATTAGGCGCTCCTGAGAGCCGTGCAGTCTAGAATGGAAACACAACCATCTGCTGCCTTATTTCTAGTTACGTTCCTGACATGGACAAAAAAAAAAAAACCTTTCTGGAAATAGAAGACTCAATTTGTTTTGTGTGCGTACAAAATAACGTGAAAGAGCGGGAACGAAAGAAATGAAAGAGATGGCAAGGAAGAAAAACATATAGTAACATATAGCTTACTATAAATCATGTTGTACTGCATATAACACATAATACCTCATAATATTCCTAAAGTGCTCTAACTAAGAATAAAAGCAACGCACAACAAAACCACACAACCACGGTGCTGTTGAATGCTCGAATCCGATTGGTCGGAGGGTGTTGATTCATTTTCTATAACAGCAGCTCTGACAGCAGTGCAGCTGCACATCACATTCTATCATTTCTATAGTAACTCATTCACAGGGAGTCGTATGGCAGATGCTCCACATAAACGGATTAAAAATGTGCGACTCTGTGTATTGTTTGAAGAAGATGTTTATTTAAGACTTATGGAAGGAGGCTCCAGTGTCGGCGCTTTGTAACAGTCACAGGTAAAGCTGGTAAACGGTAAAGGTAAAGTTTTCCAACATCTTCAGGACAGAAGAGTTTATACTTTGTGGTTTCTTGGTAACATCTGCATTTGTTTTGTCGTATTAATTTCAAGAGAGAGAGAGAGAGAGAGAGCGACTGTTTATCCCGTAACAGCTTTTACATTACTAATATTAGAGTCTACAATGTTTTATGAACAGATACTCTAATGCATTGTGTAACATGACATTATGAAGTCATAAACCCATGCTTTAGAAAGTGTTACTCATAACTGCAATCTAGAACTACTTTGCATTTATGCAGACTTATGCCAAGCATTATGAAAGGAATAGAGACACTAACTTATCCGTTTATTGTTACATTTAACATTGTGGAACATTAACTCCTCTGTCCTGAAGACTTTCCCGTAGGTTATAGCTTTATCTTGCCAGCTTTTGTTTAGGAAAGACACTATGGGGTGAAAAAAAAAGATGTGGGCTAGCAACCTCCAACCAATCAGAACATGGAGGTGTTATTATTTACCTGTCAGTCATGTTGATTGACAGATAGTGCCACCTTTTTTTGACTATTTTGTACCGTATTGTAACAGTTTCAGTGGTATCTGTGGTCAAATATCAAGCCATTGCCTTAAGAATCATTTCATATCATGTGGAAGCCACATGGCATGGGGATCCAACATGGCGGCGTGTTGATCGCACGTGTTTATTCCAGCTCCCACTGCTTTCTGCAATTATATAGCCTCATTACGTTCTGAAATTGGATAAGTACCTGTAACTCACTATTAACAATGCTAGGACAAAATGACATTGTGTACAACAAGGAAAAGATAGGGAACTCAAGACGACTTCAACTCCGATTCTGCTAGTCATCCCGCTAGCACGCCATCCGAGGACAAAGCAGCCGGCGTAACTACCAACAAAAACCAAGAGGGCAGCGTTCTGAGTGCAATCACAAGCATGAGAGAAGACCTCTCAGTCCAATACACAGGGATCCTCTCAGCCATACAAGAGGTTAAACAAGACTGTCTATGGCGGAACAACGTATCAGCGATGCAGAGGATCAGGTCTCTGTGCTGCAAAATACTGTACATACTCTCCAGCAGCAGGTGAAACTTCTTGGAGTTAAACTGGAGGACCAGGAAAATCGGCGCCGCCGCAGCGACGTTCTCCTTGTCGGTCTTCCCGAAGGCGTTGAGGGCTCGGATACGGTAGGTTTCCTCGAGCGATGGCCGCCTGAGGAACTGGGAGCGGACTCTTTTCCCAACCAGATCATCATTGAAAAAGAGCTCACCGTTTACAGGACCGCCACGATCGTAATTCACCAGAATACTCATCATGCGCTTCTTGAATTCAACGGATAAAGACAAAGTGGTGCAAGCTGTATGGGTCAAGGGCAAAATAGCATACGAAGTGAAGTTTTTTTCAAGATATCGCCAGAGAAACACATCTCAAGAGACGGAAATAACATGAAGTGAAACAGCAGCTTGAAAAAGCCCTGAACATCCAATATGGAGTGATCTTTCCAGGAAAGCTGTGTATCCCTCATGCAGGCTGAAAGCACACATTTGAGAGTCCAGCGGAGGCTGAAACGTTCGTTCGAAACAAAAAGTACCGGCACAATGCTGTTAATCCTTTATTAAACATTACTGTTTACTGCTCTTTATAGTATTTTTAAAATGTAGAAACATTTAATTTCATTATTTTTGAAGGCGTCTTTGCTCTACAGCATTTCTTTGTGCCTAAGACTTCTGCACAGTACTGTGTATTTTACTATTTTTCAATTACAGGGCAAACTGCACTTCATTGTAAACAGGCTAAGAGACAGAGTAGCAGCCGTGAGAAGTTCTCAATCTATGCACTAAAACTCTAATGAGCTCCAGCTAAAGATAAAGATAAAGAGAACATTGTGGAATGTGAGAGGTTTGGGGAAATTAACTAAACGTCTAGCATGAAAGATGTTCTAAATAACGTAGATGTAACATGATTTTTGGAGGAAACATTAAACAGCTTCAGAATCACTGACAATTTTTAAACATCAGAAATGCTTATCTGAAATTTCACATACAGAGCAAATGGAGTTCATTTCTTCTGTAACAATAGGAACATTCTGGAGCTATTTTTTCCTCAGTCCTTACATTCATGTTCCAAGCACAGTGGGGTGTGTGTGTGTGTGTGTGTGTGTGGTGTGCTGCATATGGTGGCACGAATGTCAGAAAGAGCTCGCTCACTTGTTCAGCTCCCAAATGCTTATGTGATGACTCAGGCTCTGCTCTCGGGCCCATTAGCATCACCTCCACTGCTGATCCCTGGTGCAGCGTGTGTGTGTGTGTGTGTGTGTCTGTGTGTGTGTGTGTTCCGAAGGAGAATTACAGCACTTTCTGATTCAGCAGCTGAGATACTGTAGGTTCGCTTTAGCTGCCTACACTCTCAGAAGTCTCAGTGCTGTTTCCTTTAAATGACACAAAATGGAGTTCCTGCTAAGAAAAAGACAGGAATGTTTCACACAGCAGCATGAGATGTTTTTTATTTTCTTGCGTCTTATTCAGCTGGAGATGTACATGGTCATTTACTATGACATTTGTTCATATGCCAGATGCTTTTATCTAAAGTTGGGGTGCCACATTACACCTACATTACACAACGTCTAATGTAGTGTTCACCTCACGATAAAACCAAGTGAAAATAAATGAATCATGTGAAGTGTCGAAAAACCACAAAAACCACAAGCGCACATTATTACACAAGTGCGATTATTCACATTTTCTGTGTGTTCATTTTGCTAGATTAGACAGTTAGATGGGTACTTGGGAAAGACTTCGCAGTGCCCAGTGTTTTTGGTAAAAAAAAAAGAAAAAAGAAAAAAAAAGAATAGTTCATTTAATCATATTTCAATGACATCAATGTTAGAACGTTATACACAACAATGTTGACATGTTCTGACATGACAGCTGGACTCCTCCTCCTTCAAAATCCCAATTTAACTACTGGCGAACAAGTAACAACATGGAAAAATAAACATCTGAACACACACACTCACAGTGATAAGGGTGTTTCTCAAGACAAGTCAAGTCAAGCTTTATTGTCATTCTTTCATATCACAGCCATGTGTTGAGTAACGAAAGAAATACAGTGCCTTGCACAAGTATTCATTTTTCCACATTTTGTAGTATGACAACATGGAACTGAAATGGACTTAATTAGGATTTTATGTACTGAAGTGGCAGGAAAAATTGCACAGTTGTGATTCTATAAGTATTCACCCCTGTTTCTGTGAAACCCCGAAATTAGTTCTGGTGCAGTTGGTCACCATCAGAAGACACATAATTAGTTGGATGGAGTTGACATGCGTTCAGTTAAAGTGTCATATGATCTCAATATACAGTAAATACACCTGTTTCAGGAGGAACTCTAACAGTGTTTGTTAGAGATAAGACCTAAACATACAGTACCATGAAGACCAAGTCCAGGAAAAATTTCTGGAAAAATATCCTTTGAATATATATATATAAAAAAAAAATCACAAACTTTGGGCATTCCACAGAGCACAGCAGGCACATCCGTGACTCTGCCTAGAGGTCGCCATCCACCAGGTAAAGAGGGGGTTAGTCAGAGAAGCAACCAAGAGGCTAAGGGTAACTCTCAACATGATGCTACCACCAACATGCTTCACTGTAAGGGATGGTTGTTGGGTTTTTTGCCAAATGTAGAGCTTTGTGTCAAGGGCAAAAATGTTCAGTTTTGGTCTTATCAGACCAAAGTACCTTTTTTCACTCATTTGCTGAGTCCCCGATACGCCTTTTGGCAGACTTCATACAAGATTTCCTCTTGCTGGCTACTCCACCATAAATTCACACGGTTATCCTGTGAACACTTTCTCCCATCTGAGCTGTGAATCTCTGCAGCTCCTTCAGAATTACCCTCGGCCTCCTGACTGATTCCCTAAAAGCACCTACCCACAACAACTGTGATCACATACACATTTTATCTTCTATAAAAAAACAGGTTCATATGGTGATATGCACAGATACTTCAAGAAGACGATGTCCTCGCCGTTATTATATTGAATTCTTCATTTGGAAAATGGATTCATTAGAAAGAAAAGTGGATCATGTCCAAGAAATATTGTATAACTAATAAGGTTAAGGAGGTTTCATACAAAATATTCCATTTGATCACCTTTGTATGCAGATTTCAAATTAATATTGAATGTGAAATTATTATTGATAAATGTGTTTTCAGTGAAATTAGCCCTGAAATTATTCAGCAGTTATGTTGGGTATATCCCAGGGTAAAAACTTGCAGACTTGTATTAAAAAAAGAGATCAGTATTGATATTTGCTTTGAGAAAATAGATTGATTTCACTTCCATTGTTTAATTATACTTATAATGTTGTTATAATCATGTAATGAAATGGTCTGGGAAGAATCCTATGTTTGAAAATGTTAAAATGAATATATAAATGACTATCTGCAGTGCACACTATTTAAAAATATACAGTGTATAGATTTTTATCTTTATTTCATTCGTTTAAGCTTTTTTTTTTTATTATTGTTTTTATTTTTATTTTGTAATTTGTACCCATGACGGTGCTCTTATTTGCAAACATAATAGATACTCTGGCTTGTATTGTAGTTTTTGTTCTTAATTTTAAAAAAAATAAAAATAAATAAATAATAATAAACACGATAGATATGCACCGATATGCAACATACATGTTGACGCACATGAATGGCGTCATCGCAGGGCACGTTCCCAAGCAAGATGCCGGCGCGTGTTGATGGCGTCACGGCCGGGCGGGGTTGCGCCATTTTGAATGTGGATAGTGGAGTGTGGGAGGAAAAGGCTGAAGGAGGAGTGTTGGACTGCTTCAGAGGGACTTCAGCTGGAGAGGTGGAGAGAAAATAAAGCAGCTAGAACACATCCTCGATTTATAATCAAGCAGGGATTTTATTTATTTATTTTTTTGCAATAACACAAGCCAAGGGAAAGTTATCAGGAACCGCCGCTGAGATTCCCTCTCCTTCTCTCTCTCTCCCTCTCTCTCGCCATGGCAGGTAACTTTGCTAAGCTAACTGCTAGCCTGCATGAACGTCATGATAGCTCGTTAGTGCATCGACTCCTGTGTTATTGCAATGTGTTTAAAACGTGACAGTGTTATTAACAGCTCTGTACTGCAGCCACTGTTTCATCTCATCACATGTGAATGATTCAGAAACGGAAACAGTGCTCGTGCCTGTAGCCTAGCATGCTAGCATCCAGCTTTTCCCTCCCGGCTCGCCAGCAAGTCCGCCCAAACTTTTTAATTTAATATTTTAGATACGAATTAAACCATTTTATTACATTTATTATGTCTAGCTGCTCAGAAGATTTGTATATCGAGTAAGCAAAGAAAAACAAATTTACTTGGTTTGCTAGCGTGTTTTGTTCTCCTACCTGTTTTCCGATATGATCAGACACGCTGATCTGATTGGTCAATCCCATCCCGCCTTCTGTGCTACGATTGGCTTGTTGTTATTGAGGGAACGTTAGTGAATGGAACGTGTTAGCCAATCATGTTTCAGGAGGCGGGGTGTTTCGGAATATAGGTGGGGATGAATAGCGCGGCTTTGCTAGCTCAACTTGCTGCCAGTAAAGCAGGCGCTTTATTTATTTATTTATTAAATTCGTGTATTTTGGTGAGTTTATATTAAAAATGTTGTCATTGTGTTAAACTAGTCAGCTGGCATAGGTTTGTAGGTATTTAAACCAACTAGCTAATGAACTTTTAATAAGCATTTGCAGAGTCATGTGCAGGGAAAATGGGGGGGAAAGAATCATTTTTTTGGCTGCAGAAATAATTTTCAGTCCAGAAACTGTTACAGATTCATACCTGAGGTTTTCATCTTTGTGTTTGTGCACAGAAGGATGTTGGATTTCTGTGCTTATGGTAATAATTCAGATATTTAGGCTGTATACTGCGCCTTTCTCAGGGTCAAGGTCACTTATT
>CM040991.1:21370665-21384749 GCA_022985145.1 Pangasius djambal
AGGCCTTTGCGATTCAGCGTAACTGTACATTTAATTAAAAATGTTACTTTAGAGAAATAAAACATAATCATTAAGGTCTGTAATGAAGTCGTGTTGCTTCCTTGCGATTTTTCTTTAATTAGGAAAGTGAAATCATTTTGCCGGTCTGTGTGTTCTGCTACGCTTGTTCCGTCTCAGTACGGCATTTGACAGTCTATATTCGCGCTATAACGCTCATTTCATTGTTTAAAATCTTTTTATTTAAAGTTAATGTGCGTTATATATGCCGAACACATTCGGGAAGGAATAACAACGCAACTGTGCTTGTATCTGTATGACTGATCAACGGGTTTTGATGAATTTGTATTTAAAAAAGATTTAGGTCTGTAAGCTTGTTACGAGAGCTTGTAATATTCTATAATCATATTTATTTCTAATTAATTTAGCTGCAGTTAATCAGCCAAGACTTATTAGTGCCTCCTTTAATGAGAAATAATGATGCAGTAATAAGTCTGCGTGCCGAGATTACGATCATCGGACATCAGATGGCTCGGTGACGTCGTGTGTGCATAAATAAGTTTGTTAAATAGCAGAATAGAAACTAAAATAAAATGGCTGCAACATGCTACTTGTTAGTTGCTGCACCTGCATAGTGGCGTGATGAGCTAATCGTCATGATTTACTATTCTCACACACACACTCACACACACACACACAGAAAAGTCTGTTTCAGATCGATGCTTAATCGTCACTGCGAACCGGTTTTTATTGTGTATTTTGGTGATGAGTAAGCCAACCTGTTTCTTCTCTTTAAATCGTGTCAGAGGTTCATGTGCTGTTTTTTTTTATTTCTGTAATGAAGCTTTATTCAGTTGTGGCTGTTTGGTCAAGGCTCCGGGTTACGGATCAGAAGGTCAGAGCTGCCACTGTTGGGCCCCTGAGCAAGGCCCTTAACCCTCTCTGCTCCAGGGGCGCTGTATCACGGCTGACCCTGCGCTCTGACGCCGCGCTCGTCTGCGTCACTTCCCTCCACGCGGCTTTTTATAGCGCAGCCGCACATCCTGCTTGTTCACTGCCTCCTTTGTCCATGGCGTTACATTTTCCTAGAGCAGTTTGAGGAGCTGTACGTAGCTCAGCCAGGGCGAGCTTTTTTTTTTTTTTTTGTCAGAAGTTTGTTCGCTGTGCTGCTGCACCGTGATTGGCTGTTTGGATAATTGTATGAACGTGCAGGTGTTCCTAATAAAGTGATCGGTGATTGTATACCGGCATATCTGCGTTAAACAGCCGAGTCAGGATGTTCGAACGAAACGCTCCAAATGTCCAGGGGGTTTGATATGTTCTCTGTGATTTGATTGGTCCGTTTGTGATTATGGGCGGAGTCTAACCCGGTGTTTTGTGGCTGCAGGTGCCGGAGGCGGGGGCAACGACGTGCAGTGGTGCTTCTCGCAGGTCAAAGGAGCAATCGATGATGACGTAGCTGAAGGTAAGTGGGTTTTTTTTTAATTTTTTTTTTTTTAAACCTTCATGCAAATCCATGACACACTCAAATGCGAAGTAGAAGAAATTTAGCGCAAATTTCAGCACAACGGACGCAATCTTTGAGTAAAATTGTGTGTAAATGTTTGCGTAAGTCAAACCGAGCTGCAGGATTTACAGAAGTTTCAGAAATACTGATTTTCTTCATACGCACGTGTGGATGTCGATCACCCGTAAAGTGCAAAGCCCATTCCTGACACAGCTCATTTGCATATAGCCACGCCCCCAAAACGCCATAAAAGGTAAACAGCAGGGAGCACGAAACGAATGATCAGGGTAAAGGCTGAAAATCAGAAGTGGAGGATACTTTGACTCATTTCTATGCCAATAAGAATATTTAATAATAATAATAATAAGTGAATGTTAATTTTTCCGTCAGCGGAGGTGTTTGTTTCCGACATTTTCATACTGTGACATTTCTTTTGCCACAATATAATGATTAGTTTTGTTTGTCTTAATTTATGGGTTTGTGTTGGCTCTCTTTTTTTTTTTAAATTTTTTTTTTATAGATATATTCTTTAATTAATGGCAATAAAATAAACTGATTGATTTGCACTAAATGTCCTGGATGATGCTCTGAGTCCCTGATCTAGCGACCTAGCATGAGGATGTGTTTTAGATCGAGACACTAAACCTCTTCTGTAAGTCACTCTGGAAAAGGACGTCTGCCAAACGCTGTAATAAAAACAAGCAGTCTAAACTCCACAGTACAGTCCAGATATAAAAGTGCGCTAATCCGTGCAGATTGTATGATCTGAAGTCGATCAAGTCGAGGTTTTACGTTAGTTAGTCCTCCGTAAACATACACGCGCTCAGGAGCATGAGTAGGATCCGAACCTTTTCGGGATTTTCACGAAGACCAAATTCCTTGTGTAAACGCTCGTACGAATGATTTACAAACGGATCATTTCTACAGATCCTGATGTGCCTGGTGTTAGATGCACAGCATTTCTGCTCCAGCGGTTGCCCTGCGTGAGTGAGGAAGTGTGTGGATTCTGTGCAGTTGACAGAGAGCTGGAATCTGATTGTGAAAGGCGGACGACGTGAATCCTGCCTCGTCATGTTCCCACACAACATTGCTAACTCTGTAACCACAGCGGCTTGACTTTTTTTTTTTTTTTTTTAATGTGACTTGAAGGATACAAATAGAGCGAGACGAGCAAGTGTCTTTTTCCTCCTTGTGCGGAACACACATTGAGAGGACGTTAAATAAAACTACGAGACACCAAAGACGTTGTTTCACGCGTATAGAGTTGATTACAGGGGGCACAAACTTTCAAGTCATCACCGCCATTCCTGGCTGCATGGAAATTTTCTTTTGTCCTCTCTCTTGCACCAGAAGGATTTTTTTTTGTACTTCCCCATCCTCTGATCAGCGCGAAGGAGTCGCAAGCGATTGGTCACGGGTTAGAATGAGGCGCCGATGAAACCAAAGCCCCGCCCACTTCACTCAGAAATACAGCGTAGGCGGATTCGGATTTCCTTCTCACGTTGTCACATTTAAATCTAATCCCTTAAACCACTTCATTTGATGCGTCTTGTACCTGGTAAAACTTGCAACAAATTCATTTGCATCTTAGACTAGTTGTTTTGCATATTCATGTCATATGCAAATGAGCTCATTACACTACAGGGTTTCTCTGTTACTCGTTTTCAGCATTTTTATTTTCCTTAAAGGTGCCAGCCTTTGCGTTTGTAGCAGGATGGTGCGATACGACGACAAATATCATATCGCGATACTCTGATATTTCTACGATACTTGATATTTATCACGCTATATGGTCGCGTAGTTAAGAAAATCGGATTCTTTTGTTTAATATCTCCAAAAAATAAATTATTAACATTGAAAAGGAGGACAGAATAAACATTCTTTCTTAAACTCATCAAATTCAGCTGCTTCCTATAAGAGTCAGTAACTGTTATTAAAAATGTTTTAAGCAGATATTTTAAAACTCAGAGAAACAAAGTGTACTGAGGTATAATTTGTCATGATCTTGAGATTATATTGTCGTCACGCTCGTTTGTGGGCGGGGCTTATAACTGCAGGTTTGCTTACTCGTAGAAGAAATCCTTCTGAGCGGTGGATTGATTATACAGTTCCATACGTTGCTTTTGTGCATGCAGGTTGACGCTACGTTCGTCCGGTTATTTCTTTTTTTTTTTTTTTTTTCCTTTAGTTATTATTTTCCTTTGGTACGAACACTGAAGTGGTGAAGAACAGCGCTCTTTGGATGCACGGCTTGTCAAGCGAAGAGCCGTTCTCGGATGAGCAGACGTATAGCCGTGCAGGCCGTGTGTTTTTTTTTTTTTTCCCGCAGTGTTGTCGGGACAACAGCGCTCCGGTCATATGAAAGTCTGTTTTATAGATCAGTAAGCATCCTGTCTTCTCCGCTGATGAAACTAGAACCAGGAAGTAACTCGAACCAAGTGTACAAGAGCTTCCGTACACGGTGCAGACCACGGGGTCGGATCAAGAGGTCCAGGGGTGGGATCTCTGGACCGCTCCCGGCCTCGAAAGCATTTCTTTTACACTTCACCAAACACACCGAACCTGAACCCCGGGGGGGGAAAAAGAGCAACTTAGGGAAGTGTGAAGAAGAATTTAGGTTGGGATCATGATCAAAAGGGAGCTGGGAAATTTCTGACTTCCCAGTAGGAAAGATCTGATTGAACGGCTCTCGAAAAGTCAGAGATGTGTTTTTTTTTTTTTTCTTTTTCCCCCCTCTCCTCTCCTTCCTTCCCCCTCTCGAGTCGCGATTCCGTAACGTCTCTTCAGCACGGCGCACTCACGGTGAAAAGTAAGAACAAGAAATAACAGCGTCAGGTTTTGAAGCCATGTTTTGAGTTTCTGTTTATATCTGAAAATCGCCGGGCCTCACTTCGATACACATCCACTTTAAAAAAACAATACGTGAAGCACTAAACAACAATTCTTTAACTCCAGTTTTCGTAGAAGGCTGTCCGCGAGTCTTCATTCCCTTTCCGACTTTCAGGCGGCTGCGTTTGCGTGAACGTCGTAACGTCATTCGCAGCTGTCATAAACGCAGCGTTAGACCCCGTGCAGTCAGCTGTTTGTGACGTCCTCCATCTCGCACAACTCTCACGAACAGCATAAACACCACTCCACATGCTCCAGCTTGCCGCAGGGATCCGTGGCCTTCATACGCACGCTCTCCAAATCTCCCAGGATTCTTCACTGAATGTACAGCGTGTCCGAAAAGTCAGGAACCAGCGAGAGTGAAACTGCAAAGACTTGATTTTCTATTTAATATTTACAGCATCTGTTTTATCATCGATTTATTTTTTTTTGTAACATTTTATAATAATAATGATAGTTATTTGCTAGATTTATTGTTCCATTTATTCCATTTTTTATTAATCTAATTTCTTTTTTAAATTCTAACACTTTTTTTGCTTATATATATATTCTGAGTGTTATATATTTTATTTATTTACTTATTTATTAAGCCCCATCATCCTTCCAGAAGCTTGCACACATTTTCATGTTTTCATGAAAACACACACACACACAACACTGTGGTTCATTCCGCGGCTATTATTCCTGCTTTGAAAAGGTGGATATCCTTTTGTGCTATATGAACTAACTCTCTCTCTCTCACACTCTCTCTCTCTCTCTCTCACACACACACACACACACACACACACACACACACACACACACACACACACACACACACACACACACACAGAGAGGCCTCAGAGGCCAAGCACACACAAAAGCCTCCTGCTTCACTCTCTCTCCCATATTGTTGTTGTGCATCAGTGAACAGCCAAGGGTTAAAGCATGAGTCAGTCTCCAGCGAGCGAGACTCAGAGACTGAGACACACACACACACACACACACACACACACCTATTTTAGGGCAGCGTGGGAGTGTGTTCGCCGTGTGCTGATATTCATCTCTCATTTCATGATAACTGCTGGTTTACCGCCGCAGTGTCGTTCGTCATGTTTGTCATCATCCGGCATTTTACACACAGCAGCAGCTTTTCAGAAATTTGTGCAAAATGATCAACCTGAGCTGCGTTTTAAACTGTTCACGATAACATGACGTGCATAAATATCCTGCTGTAGTGTGTAATACTGTGTCAATGAGTGTGTGTTCGTGCACACTTTGACCTCTGTCGATCCTGGCAGAGAGGTCACGACTTCCTGGCACCGTGTTGGTTTGACTGATTGTGTGTGTGTGTGTGTGTGTGTGTGTGTGTGTGTGTCCGATAGCTGATATCATCTCCACCGTGGAATTCAACCACTCAGGGGAGCTGTTAGCCACTGGAGACAAAGGCGGACGCGTCGTCATCTTCCAGCAAGACACTGAGGTATCGGCACACATTTCCCATCATGCATCACTCCACACTGCATATTAGCCACGTCCATTTCTGCAGCCTTGCCAACCTTCACACATCCTCCATATCTGCACTCTGCATTTTAACAGCGGAGTACACTGGTACGGGTTATCTCTCTGAAACACACTCAAAACTCACTCAGGTGATTTGAACTCGCTCATCTCGAACGGTACGGCGTCCTCGCTACCTCCGTGCATTAAAGCGCCGTGCTTTTTTTAAAAAAAAAAAAAAAAACAAAACCAAAAAAGAACACACACGTCTCCATGTTGGTTAGCTGAAAAAAAGAAAAAAAGCCAACCGTATAGTCAGCGTATAGTACAAACACTTGTATGTACGGCATTACTCATTTAAAGGTAAGAAGTTCCGATGTGTTTACTGTTCGTGCTGGGAGCGGCCATTTTGATTTGACGACACTCGCTGAACTCGGAGTTGAGGAGACCGTCCCGAGTAGGAGTTAAGGGGGACGTTGTCTTTGGTTTGGTAAAAGGAGAGGGAATTATGAGTTCCGTAGTCTAGTCAAATGCAGCACGAGGGTCCAGTCAGCAAAAACACGCAGATCGACAGTGAACAGTGTCGACTGTGTGGAAATATTTCCAGCTAAGCCATTTGTAAAATGATTACATCAAATTTATTATTATTATTATTATTATTATTATTATTTACCCTGCCTTTCAGCCCTAATTAAGGGTTTTCCTCGGTCATAATCGATTTGCGAACGTACCCGTCCCAACCGCATATTCAAACTATGAATATCAGTTCATCCGATATGTCTTACACTAGTTCGCTCACTTTTCACTAACTATTCAAAGCCGTTATTGAATAACGAGAGGTGTTTTTTTTGTGTGTCTTTGTTTTGTAGCTTGTTGGTATTTTAAGAAACAAAAACAAACCTAACATAGAAATGATACTAATGCTAGTCTAGTTTGTTAGCAAGCATTAACTAACGCTAGTTAATGCAAATGACCATGACGTTAGTGAACTAGCTAGGTCTACCTAGCTACGCTTTTCAGTTGTTTATTTTGAAGATCGAAGCTGTTTTGTGATGATTGTTGACGTTGCTTGTTGACTGATTAAATCGATGCAGCAGGAAAATGAACATAAAGGCTACATGCGTTGCATATTAAAGACCAGCAGATGGAAAAGCGACGTGTCTGTGGTGAAGAAGCGCTTAGATAGTAGCGCAAACAGTCATGCATTTTCATCTGAGGGAGTGTCGGATTTCACTGTGGCGGCTGCCACTAAACGGAGGAAGAAGCAGCGCGAATGACGAAACATGGCGGATAAATATAATGATTTATAAGCAATATTTTGTCTAGCATCTAACGAACCCCGTCTCCGTCCTCGTGTCCTTTTTTTAAAAAATTCTCCAGAACAAGGCGCAATGCCGCAGCGATTACAACGTTTACAGCACGTTCCAGAGCCACGAGCCCGAGTTCGACTACCTGAAGAGTCTGGAGATCGAGGAGAAGATCAACAAGATCCGCTGGCTGCCACAGAAAAACGCCGCGCAGTTTCTGTTGTCCACAAACGGTGAGTGTGTCCGAGGAGGGGGCGGAGAAATTCCACCAAACCTCCCACGGTTACAGTTAGAAGACTAGAAGCTCACGTTTCCCGCATTATGGAAAATATCCGCAGGAGAGGATGTGTCTGAGATCACTTCATCACTCGCCCAAGCGAGTAAAAATACCATCTCTGTGTGTGGTGATGTGTGTAAAAGTCTAACGCTACTGAAATGCGACACCGCTATCGAGTACTGAGCGACTGCTTTCTCTGACGTTAATAATTGCAGATGTTTTAAAGAGTCTCTAACTAAGCCGCTTAGCATTGTAGAGAATAAAGACGCGCATAAAACCTGAGCAATATAATGTCCTGCTGTTTGTACAGTATTAAAATTGCATTTGTTTAGATCATTCTGAAGTTCTTTAGTCAAGTGAGAACATGGCAGTCGCGCTCGGGTCCGAGGGGGTCTGTGCGACGTGGTCTGGAGCCACTTCCAGTTGAACTCTATTGGGAAAATGATTCGACTCTGAATCGACTCAATTATAGAAAACCCAATAGGCAAGTGAATCAAAAGAATCAATTTCACTGTGATTCTGAATCAGCAAATAGGCGCGAAAGCTCTGTGTGTGTGTGTGTGTGTGTGTGTGTGTGTGTGTGCGCGCGCACGCACGCACGCACTTTAACCAATGTATAACACAAAGTAGATGCATGCTGTTACCTCACCATGAACTAGAGGCGGAGTTTATTTGATTGACAAGCCGGCAGAACATGTTCTTGTGCTTATTATTAATGTATATCCTGCTTTATTTATTTATTTATTTATTTATTTTAATCAACAGACAAAACTATAAAGTTGTGGAAGATAAGTGAACGTGATAAGAGACCAGAGGGCTACAATCTAAAAGAGGAGGATGGACGCTGCAGAGATTCGACCACCATCACTACTCTGCGGGTACGCACGCACACACACACGCGCGCGCGCACACACACACACACTTCAGACCTGCTCATATCCCCCCCGGAGTCTCACCCGTGTCCTGCGTGTCGCGTGTCAGGTGCCCGTGTTCAGGCCCATGGACCTGATGGTGGAGGCGAGCCCTCGCCGTGTGTTCGCCAACGCTCACACTTACCACATCAACTCCATCTCGGTGAACAGCGACAACGAGACGTACCTGTCCGCCGACGACCTGCGCATCAACCTGTGGCACCTGGAGATCACCGACCGCAGCTTCAGTATCCTGAACAGGGCAAAGGTCAGGCTCGGGCAGAGGGTGGGTGTGTGTTGAAGTTCAGGTCTGAGCAGGAACACAGAACGACTTTTCCAGATCAGATGTGTGTGTGTGTGTGTGTGAGAGAGAGAGAGAGAGAGAGAGAGAGAGAGAGACACACATTTCTATCTCAAGCACAAGAATTGAAGTGACAAATGAATACTGCTCATCAAAGCACAAGTAAAAATTACTGTACAAAATTACAGTTTATAGAGACACCTATATGAGTTTATGTATTTTTAATCTCTATCATAACTTTTACACAGAAGCGTAAAAATCCAAAGCTAATACATAATTAAAATGTATTGAGGCACAAAAATTGTTTACATTTTTACAATTTACGAATTTATGAAATATATGTAAATAATGCAATAAGGCAAATTAATGAATAATAATAACGACTTTCATGATGGTCACTATTATTTTCCTCAATAGTCATTATTTATTATGATGTTAACTTTAATTAACATTAATAACATTAATTATTCAGGGGTAAAAAGAAAAAAGAAAGTTCTTGAAATGTTTAAAATTTTAATTACTATTACTTATTATTTATTAGTATGATTTTATTTGTGATTATTGTGATTTATAGATTGAATTAAATAAATCTTTTAGCTTAGATTTGAGTAAACAGAGACGTGTGTGAGAGTGTGTGAGAGTGTGTGAGAGTGTGTGTGAGAGTGAGTGTGTGTGAGAGAGAGTGTGTGTGAGAGAGAGTGAGTGTGTGAGAGAGAGTGAGTGTGTGAGAGAGAGTGAGTGTGTGAGAGAGAGAGAGTGTGTGTGTGAGAGAGAGAGTGTGTGTGAGAGAGAGAGAGTGTGTGTGTGAGAGAGAGAGTGTGTGTGTGAGAGAGAGTGTGTGTGTGAGAGAGAGTGTGTGTGTGAGAGAGAGTGTGTGTGTGAGAGAGTGTGTGTGAGAGAGTGTGTGTGAGAGATCTGTCCCTGGGAGCTGCACATGCTCCTTAACTCGCCTCTAAGACATCGTGGACATCAAGCCGGCCAACATGGAGGAGCTGACGGAGGTGATCACGGCGGCCGAGTTCCACCCGCACCAGTGTAACACCTTCGTCTACAGCAGCAGCAAAGGCACCATCCGCATGTGTGACATGCGCGCCTCCGCCCTCTGCGACAAACACTCCAAACGTGAGTCCCACCACCACGCCGAAGGCGGGATTAGTCCCTCTGCAGACAAATCTTACATCTATTACTGAGGAATGATGGATTTTTTTTTAACGTAACCTTATTGCTTAAATGTTTTCATTAAAAGCTCTTGTGTCTCGTGTGTGTGTGTGTGCGTGTGTGTGTGTGCGTGCGTGCGGTGTCAGTGTTCGAGGAGCCAGAAGACCCCAGCAACCGCTCTTTCTTCTCAGAAATCATCTCTTCCATCTCGGACGTGAAGTTCAGCCACAGCGGCCGCTACATGATGACCCGAGATTATCTGTCCATCAAGATCTGGGACCTGAACATGGAGAACCGGCCAGTGGAGACGTATCAGGTGGGGCTACAGGAACCGGGGGAAAGCGATGTAGGGTGTTTTAGGGGGGATTGACAGATTGAGGGTGTGGTTTAACTTGTTAATATCTTTTTTTTTTTAGATAATTGGTAGTGGATAATTGGAGTGTGTAAGTGTAAATCCAAACAAAACAGCACATAATCCAAAAGTATTGATTTTCCCACGTGCTCCCATTTCCTCCCTAATTTGGTCTTAGCTAATTCCCACCAGTCAGCTCTCCCATATCACATGACAGCTACAGTTAAAAGCACTATCCGCCCTCTTCTGCATACATTAGCTCACAAGCACCCATGATTGGCTAGTGTCACTGTGATGGACAGGGGACAGGGGAGAGTATGCCCCTCCCACTCAGCACAGCCAATTTTGCATCTCATAGGACACAATAGGACCAATAACATCAATTTTTTTGTAACGCGTACGTCAACAGTTTGTGCGTTTTTAACTAGTTTGGTAACTTCACTATCCTAGTTAAGCGACCTTTTCAACTAGAGTTGCATTATTTTTGTAATAAAATGTTTTCTCCTCTTTGAGGAAGTGCTATTTCCAGTGTCTTGTAACACTAATGTTAATGCTAGCTAGCCGGAACTTCAAAAATCACAGGAATGAATTTTCTTGTATTGTGCGTGCTATAGTGAAATAAACGTGCTTACCAGGGTAATGTTATTAAACTCGTGACGGAGCTATGAAGAAGTTGCTGTATTCTTACGGACTCTGTCATAGCCAGGTTGTAATTTCAAACCACATTCATCTCGCCAAAGCACATCGGAGAAAGAGAAAGGCGGTAATAAGCCGTGATGACACAACATGAACTTTAATGTGAAAGCATTTCATTAAGAATGCAACTTGGGAAATGATTCATCCGCATTTTGAAAAACAAACCAATAAAATGAACACATTTGAACATTGTTTTGAGGAGGGGAAAAACCTCACACCTTTTTTTTTTTTCCCCCCACTGAATTAAAAAATATTTTTAGGAGACAAAAACTGTTCTATATCATCAGTCTAAATCAAGACAACAATAACCAAATGACTAAAATGTGTCTATTGTCTAAAAACAAAGACTAAAACGAACTAAATCCAAACTATATGTTAAAAGTAACACACGGTTAACTGTAATATTTATCGTACCGTAATGTTATTAAGGCCTGAATAGGGCGTTTCTGCAGTGACAGCATGTGAACCACTAGAGGGCGATGTTTGGATGCGTTGTACAGTGCACTGGATCAGAGCACACAGATATTAGTGTGTATGTAGTATGTGTGACGCACTGATTCAAAATTAAAAGCTAAAATGAAAGTCACTGTGATGTTCCAGATGACTCTGACCTCTCAACCCTTCTCCTCTCCACAGGTTCATGAATACCTCAGGAGTAAGCTGTGCTCGCTCTATGAAAACGACTGCATCTTCGACAAGTTCGAGTGCTGCTGGAGCGGGAACGACAGGTGAGGACGAGATCGGGATGGGTCTGTTATGTCAGCTCCGTCAGCCCTGACAGTAGTGCAGCTGCAAATCACAGGTTTACATTAATGCGCTCGTTCTAATACGGTATCGTTTCTATAGTAACCGCTCGTCCACAGGGACTTGCACAGCGGACGCTCCACACAGACGGATTAAAAAACGTGTAATCGTCGATACGGTTCTGTAAGGAAACGTTTCAGTAACGTTTATGGAAGGAGTCTCCAGTGTCGGCGCTTTGTAACGGTCAGAGGCGAAGCTGTAACTTGAAGTTTCCAGACGTCTTCAGGACAGAGGAGAGTTTACGCTTTGCGGATTTTTCAGTGACATGACAAGCTGTGTACTTTTTGTCTTGTTAAATTCAAGAGAGAAAAAGACAGGCTAAGGAGGGAACAATTGCTATAACATTGAATGTTAGTATTAAAAAAAAAAGAGAGAAAAAGTATGACGTGTCGTTCTTTAATAAATAAAAATTGTACTTTGTGAATTGCTGTAGCATAAGGAAAGAAAAAAAACCACTCTGCACCATGCTTTTATAGAAAAATAATCAGCATCGTGGTGGTAACAGTAACTCCGCTTCATCACACCACCGTGTCGCTGATTATTTTCCTAGAACAGCACAACCCAGAGTGTCTCACACGTTCCGTGATGCAGGCCGCGTTGGCTGTACACGTCTTTGCCTTGTAGCGGCAGTGCATTTTGGGTGTAGGGGAAATGGTGGAGGTTTCCTCCTTGCTGGTGAGGTTGTAGCTCCTTTTTTTTTTTTTGGTCAGGTGGTGCAGATGACAGCCTGAGGGTGGGGTCCTCTTATCAAGACGAGCCCCTCTTATCACTGGCCGCAGGTTTAGAGGAGTCGGTGGTTCACTGGGTTAGAATGTCACTGAGGAATTAAATTACGACAGCGTGTGCTGTTAAAGGAAACTAATCAGCTCAAATCAACACTTCAAACCTCTTATTCAAACACTTCACTCTTGTTGTTGGAATGCTTGTTTTATGTTTTTCCCTTACACACACACACACACACACACACACCCCGCTGGTTCTCACTAAATACGTAGACACAGCTGGTAATGTTTACACGCAACACACACTAACACACACATGGCAGCATTAACACACACACAAACAGCTTTTACACACAACTAGTGATGACTACACACACAGCTGGAAATGTTATATACACACACACACCGCTGGTTCTCACTAAATATGTAGACACAGCTGGTAATGTTTACACACACACACACAAACACACACAGTTGTCAGGATTAACACACACAAACAGCTTTTACACACAACTAGTGATGACTACACACACAGCTGGAAATGTTATACACACACACAGCTGGCACAATTTACACACAACTATTGAAGACTACACACAGCTGGAAATGTTATATATACATACACACACACAGCTGGCACAATTTACACACAACTAGTGAAGACTACACACACAGCTGGAAATGTCTTTGTGTTACACACACAACTAGTGATCTAGTGTTGGGAACACAGCTGGTGAGAGAAAGAGGAAGTTTGAAACAGCTGTGCTCACAAACGCGCACACAGAGGCAGGCAGAGAGAGGGACAACCTGTATTCACACAGAGAGAGAGACTAAACACTCAGGTGTTCCAAACACCTCTGCGCGCACACAAACAGGCACATACACAGAGAGAGAAATGTTCACATGCACACAGAGCACTAGACTCGTCTACACACACACACACACACACACACACACACACACAGACGCACCTCGAAATACCTGCAGATACAAACGGAGAGTTTAAAACACCAGCTTGGCCGTGTGTACACACACACAGCTCAAACTGGCACTCCAGATATACAGAGAACTCAGAACGCCTACACACACACACACACACTTTTATATACAGCATTAATTCTCACTACTTTTGTACACTCTGTTCATGTTGTTGCTTAGTGACGAGCTAGCGGCATTTTTATATTTTATTTATTTATTTCAATTTTATTTATTTGTGTCCTCTCTGTCTCCGCTCAGCGTGGTGATGACGGGCTCATACAACAACTTCTTCCGCATGCTGGAGCGCACGCAGCGGCGAGACGTCACCCTGGAGGCGTGCCGTGAGAGCTGCAAGCCCCGGCAGGTGCTGAAGCCGCGGCGCGTGTGTGCCGGCGGGAAGAGGAAGAAGGATGAGATCAGCGTGGACAGCCTGGACTTCAACAAGAAGATCCTGCACACGGCCTGGCACCCGCACGCCAACATCATCGCCGTAGCCACCACCAACAACCTCTACATCTTCCAGGAGAAGGGCAACTAGGAGCGACCAACCTCACACACCTCCGTATGCGTGCGTCTGCGTGCGCGCGTCTGCGTGTGTGAGGAGAAAAAGTTAAAGAGGAACTAGAGAAAATAGTTTTTGTGACAACCATCACCACTACTGTCATCATCTTTATCATCACGATCAGGACGGGGCGGGGCAAACTGG
>CM040991.1:21390554-21408054 GCA_022985145.1 Pangasius djambal
TTTCGTAAAGTTTTACATTTCTGGAAGGAGTCTCCAGTTTCAGAAGTAAACCCGCAGTTTTGCGACACCTTTGCGTCAGGACAGAGTTGTTTCCGCTTTGCGCTTTCTCAGTAACGTGACAAGTGGCAGATTGCCGCGGTAGAAGAGGAGTAAAACACGCCGCCGTGCTGTTATAGGAGCGTACGCAACAGCGCTCTCTGCTGGCGGGATAAAGCAGAGTTCGCACCCTGGAGCGCTTTATTCCTCTTACGCAGCAGCAGTTTGCCAGCGATTGCGTCTTTTTTAAATTAAAGAGCGACACATCATACTTTTTATCTGTTTATAGGTACATGTTACGTGTGAATTCTTGTCACCAAACTTTTTATTAAGAGGGAAAATGAAAACAAAGCGGACATTTATAACTGTCTCTGTCATAATCGAACCAATCATGAGTAGGAACTCGAGGGATGTTCCTCCAGATGTTTGGATCATAACCAATTTGCACAAATTTCAAGAAAAACCTCATTTGACTCTGTCTCAGTCTGTCTCCGTCTCTCTGTCTGTCTCCATCTCTGTTTGTGTGTGTCTCTGTCCCTCTCTGTTTGTGTGTGTCTCTGTCCCTCTCTGTTTGTGTGTGTCTCTGTCCCTCTCTGTCTCCCTCTCTGTTTGTGTGTGTCTCTGTCCCTCTCTGTTTCCGTCTCTGTTTGTGTGTGTCTCTGTCCCTCTCTGTTTCCGTCTCTGTTTGTGTGTTTCTCTGTCCCTCTCTGTTTGTTGTGTCTTTGTCCGTCTCTGTTTCCGTCTCTGTTTGGGTGTCTCTGTCCCTCTCTGTTTTTCCGTCTCCGTCTCTGTTTGTGTGTGTCTCTGTCTGTCTCTGTTTGTGTGTGTCTCTGTCCCTCTCCGTTTCCGTCTCTGTTTGTGTGTCTTTGTCCGTCTCTGTTTCCATCTCTGTTTGTTGTGTCTTTGTCCGTCTCTGTTTCCGTCTCCGTTTGTGTGTCTCTGTCCCTCTCTGTTTCCGTCTCTGTTTGTGTGTCTCTGTCCCTCTCTGTTTTTCCGTCTCCGTCTCTGTTTGTGTGTGTCTCTGTCCGTTTCTGTCTCCGTCTCTGTTTGTGTGTGTCTCTGTTCATCTCTGTCTCTGTTTGTGTGTGTCTGTCCCTCTCTGTTTCCGTCTCCATCTCTGTTTGTGTGTGTCTCTGTCTCCGTCTCTGTTTGTGTGTGTCTCTGTTCATCTCTGTCTCTGTTTGTGTGTGTCTGTCCCTCTCTGTTTCCGTCTCCGTCTCTGTTTGTGTATGTCTCTGTCCGTCTCTGTTTGTGTGTGTCTCTGTTCATCTCCGTCTCTGTTTGTGTGTGTCTCTGTTCATCTCCGTCTCTGTTTGTGTGTGTCTCTGTCCGTCTCCATTTCTGTCTGTTTGCGTTCGTCTGTGTCTCTGTCCGTCTCTGTCTCTCTCTGTTCGTTTCTTTCTTTGTCCGCTCTTTCTATTTCTGTCTCCGTCTCTGTCAGTCTTTGTCTCTGTTTCTGTCCATCTCTGTCCCTCTCGGTCTTTGTTCGGCTCGGTCTCACTTCTGCTCTCTCTGTCTCTGTTCACCCTCTGTTTCTCTCTGTCTCTGTCTCTCTCTGTTTCTACAGATGTTTGGATTATCGTAATGAATTTGCACAAATTTGATTTGTCTCTCATTGCTTGTCTCTGCCGCTAGAGTTGTGTCCACACTTTGTCCCGTGATTAAGTAAGCATCGTGCAGGGGTGAGCGTTGTTGCTTTTCAGAAGCTGCTGCTGAGGTGGTTTGCTGGACAGAGGTTTGATTTGGACTACGTTACTAGTCACTCTTGTTTTTGTTTTTTTGTTTTTTTTCGGGATGAGTTGTTGCTCGACCGTTATCAGGTTCTGCTCCATCGCCATGTAAAATCCACGTGTCATCCGATATCTTGATCAGAATGTTCAGCCTTCCAAACGGTGTGTGTGTGTGTGTGTGTGTGTGCTTCCTGCTCAGTTCATCAGATCTCAGGTTCAGAGCAAAGTCAGCGTGCTCTCGAGTCACATGACCCACATGTTTACTCGGTTTAAGGAAGTCATGTGATTGTTTTTCCTGCCTCTTTCGTAACCTCCAGAAATGTTGTATTTGTTGCTGTATTTGTGTCTCGGATAATCGATAGTGTGTCTGTGTGTGAACGCAGAACTCGTGATGAGATAAGAAAAGCACAGAGGCCAGTGAGAGACACGAAAAATTCAGCTGTGCCAAGTCATGAACAATAAAGACGCTTGTGTGTGTGTGTGTGTGTGTGTGTGTGTGTGTGTGTGTGTGTGTGTGTGAGAGAGAGAGAGAGAGAAAGGGAGGGAGGGAGAGGGGTGGAGGGGGGGTCAGTGTGTGTGTTCCTGCCTGGGCTCACGTAAGGTTTTGGCTCACATGTCAGTGGTTTATAGCGTGAGGCAGTGAGAGGCATTTACTGTCCTTTCACCATGCTGTAAATAGAGTTCAGCTCAGCCAGCAGAGGGCTTCTGGGAAATCCTACTGTCTCTGTCTGTCTCCGTCTCTGTCTGTCTCCGTCTCTGTCTGTGACACTGTTCGTCTCTGATTCTGTCTGTCCTTCTGTCGTCTTTATCTCTGTCTCTGTCCGTCTTTGTCTCTGTCCATCTTTGTCCCTGTCCATCTTTGTCTCTGTTTATCTTTGTCTCTGTGTCTCTATCCATTTCTGTCCATTTCTCTCTCTGTTCATCTCTTTCTTTGTCTGTCTCCATCTCTGTCAGTCTATGTCTGACTCTGTCCATCTCTGACTCCGTCCACATTTGTATCTGTCTCTCTCATTCTCTCTGTCTCCATCTTTGTGTCTGTCATCATCTCCGTCTTTGTCCATCTTTGTTTCAGTCCCTGTACATCTTTGTGCATGTCTGTCTCTGTCTTTGCCCAGCTTGGTCTCTTTTGCCATCTCTGTCTCTGTCCTTCTCTCTCTTTGTCTCTCTCTCTGTCTTTCTCTCTCTCTCTCTCTCTCTCTCTCTCTCTCTCTCTCTCTCTATCTGTCTATCTGTCTCTGGTCTTCTCTCTGTGTGTCTCTCTATCTGTCTCTGTTCTTCTCTCTCTGTGTGTCTCTATCTGACTCTGTTCTTCTCTCTGTCTCTGTCCTTCTCTCTCTGTCTCTCTCTCTTTGTGTCTCTGTTCTTCTCTCTCTGTCTCTCTCTCTGTCTCTGTTCTTCTCTCCCTGTCTCTCTCTCTCTCTCTCTGACTCTGTTCTTCTCTCTCTGTCTCTCTCTCTCTCTGACTCTGTTCTTCTCTCCCTGTCTCTCTCTCTGTCTCTGTTCTTCTCTCTCTGTCTCTCTCTCTCTCTGTCTCTGTTCTTCTCTCTCTGTCTCTGTTCTTCTCTCCCTGTCTCTCTCTCTCTGACTCTGTCCATCCTTGACTCAGCCTGTAGCCTGATTTGTTTTATTTATGAAGGCTTAATGGAATTATTCTGTGTATCTGTGTGATTTTAGTCTAGCCTGGATCCTCTACGTCAGTATGTTTTTAGGATTATTATTTTATTACACTGTGTAAGGGATGGGAAGTCCAGTTCTTTCCAGTGGACCAGATCGTTTGACTCGGGTCACCAATAAGAGTCGAACTCTCTCGGCTTTCAAATGGCTCCGTGCGAAAGGTTGACTAAATACACAGATCTTTAAAAAAAAACCAGTGGTGCAAGCATCATAAGCGAGAATGCTGATTTGTGCAGCCCTGATCCGTACAGCGCAGGAGTAACATCAGCGTTACAGCACAGGTTTGCAAACAGTGTCGAAATCACGGTCTAAAAATAACCCGGCGCCGGAGCGCGAGCTTCTGCTGAGCTGACGAGGGAGGAACTCGCACGAGCGAAACGAATAACAGAAGAGATTAGCGTTTTTTTCTTCTCCAAGCCAAACGGTGAAAGGGCACCAACAGATCCAGCGTGCCTGATTTAACCCCTTAAACTCACTAAAAAAAAACCCCATCAGATTCAAACCCCTCATTCTCATAACGGTACATTTCCATATGGCGGAGTTCATGGAAGGAGTCTCCAGTGTCAGCGCTTTGTAACAGTCAGAGGCGAAGCTGTAAGGTTTCCGACATCTTCAGGACAGACGAGTTTACGTGTCGCGGTTTCTTGGTAATACGCCAAGCTGTGTTTTTTTTTTTTATTTTATTGTTTTATTGTTTATTTTATAATTATATCCTTTTGTAAACATGGAAGCTGGTGAGGGAGCGACTGTTTCTAGTTGCTAAGTGAGAACAGGAACAAGCTTTTTTCGCAGCTGTTGCGCAACATAAAATGTGACTGTATGGCAGAAATAAAACTCAGTAACTCCACTTCATCACACCACCCCGTTGTTGATCATTTTCCTCTCGCAGCACCACACGGAGTTTATTGTTTCCTTATTTCACAGACGAGTGCTTTTGAAATCCTCCTGTGGTTCTCCGACGTCCTCTGTTTATATTCCGGTACGACTTTTCACGTTTCCTGTCCTCAGGCTCGTGGGTGGAGCTGGAGCTGAACAGGAGCTCGCCCGAGACGTCGCAGGCCGTCGCTCCGGGCGTGCCCAGTTTGGCCCAGGTTGTCGAAGAGGATGACGGGATAGCCGGAGGGCTGGAACACGTGCCGTCTTCTTCCTCCATCCATAACGGAGACATGGAGAAGATCCTGCTGGACGCACAGCACGAGTCCAGCCGCAGCAACTCCTCCTGCGACAGGTAGTGGAACAGTTCAGGGCTCGGGAAAACAACAACAACAACAACAAATCGTCACATGTCCTTCTCAGAAAGCAGTCGCATAATTCACTGTTTTCAGTCCACCAACAAACTCCATGATGGACAGAACTGTCACTAGCACTTTTAAACGTTTCATTTTCACAACATACAGTGGATTGTGTCGTCACTAATCGAGCACACGTTCAAATCCAGACAGATCATGCCCTTTCCTAGAGTGCTAGCGCTTTATATTTTATCATTTTAATTTTTTTTTATATGTATGTTCACATTCAGAGGTTCGCTCAGATGTAGCGCGCTATTTAACACCTGGACGAAGTGCCGAAAACGTGGAACGCCGGACACCTTTTGTGCCCGGAAATTTTCTAACGAATCTCCGTCTCTGTGTGTTTCCATTCTGCAGTCCACCACGTCCCCACAGTCCTCAGGATGAAGGTCAGATCAGCTTTGACGTGGACAGAGGAGAAAACCAGGTACTGAATGGACTGAATTTGATTTTCAGTACTTTTTTTTTTTTTTTTTTTTTTTTTTTTAAAAAGAATAAATGTATATAATGTGTATATGTTTCCAGAATTCCATGTACATACACTGTGTACAGTATCAGGAGACAATCAGGGTGACACGATTCGAGGTAAAATAGGAACCACGATTATTTCAGCTTGGAAGTGAGACCTTTGTCTGATTCTCAGACTGTAAGGGACAACGAGCACTGAATCCTTCCATCCTTCCATCCTTCCACGTTTGTGAATGCCTGCTCGAATACAGCCGTGAGGATCCTGAGCTACAGTAACCGCACTTTAGCGTACAACTTTAATCGCGTTAGTGTGCAGTGCGTCCTCCTAAAGATAAAAGTGAAGCCGCGATGCTTAAGCCGCTGCTGAAATAATTAGTAACTACTGATGAATAAATTAGTAAATAATGTACACGATGTGTCATTAGTGAGGTTTGAACAAGATGGCGCTTGTCGTGACTCACTCGCCTCGTTCTTTCTTTTCGTTTAGTGATTCTTTTGCTTAGTTTGTTTAGTGATCAGGAATTTAGTGTTCAGCATGGAATGTTAAACATTTATAACACGACAAGAAGCATGTGAGGTGTGTGTGTGTGTGTGTGTGTGTGTGTGCGCGCATGTGTGTGTGAGCATGTCGTACAGCGTCTCTATGCTCAAAGTCCACAAAGAGGAAAAGTGACACTCGATATGACATCGATATCGTGATAAATCACATCACGATACGTTTTTCTGAGAATTGTGTTATCGTTTTTATTACATTTTTAATGAATTCTTATATAACGAATGTAAACTTTTTTTAAAAATAATTACACACCGATTAGAAGCAGCTGATGTGATGTTAACATTTTGTACTTTTTTCCTCTTTTTTTCACCTTTTTAGTGTTTGTTTATTTATTTATTTTTGTGTTTAATATTTATATATTTGTATAAATGTTTTTAAGAAAAAATAAAAGAAGTACATTTTCGTACACATGAAATAAATCTGCTTTTTTTTCACATGTAAATGAAAAGCCTTTGAGAATCGTGACGTGAGGTTTTCGTCATCATAATGTGCATCACAGCTGTGATCCAATCTCGGGTGAATTATCTGTAATAATTTATGCATGTGTGTGTGTATGTGTGTGTGTGTGTGTGTGTGTGTGTAGGAGGCGCTGGAAAAAATGAAGGATGATGAAATTCTGATGAAGGACCCGGACTGGGTGGCCGACTGGTCCAGCAGACCCGAGAACGTTCCTCCCAAGTGTGTGACCGAGAGGCTTATGTCAGATTTATTTTAAAAATATTTTGTGTTTGTGTATTTTTTTTTTTTCTTGTGACATGTTAATACATCCGTGTTTCATTTTTATTATTATTATTCTTTTTTTTTTTTTCATTTTTATTTGTATTCCTTTTTACATGTCTAAAAGTGAAGCTGATTATCTCTTATTTTTTTAAACGAACAAAACGTAAACCTTTATTTTATCGAGTGCGTGCTGTGTGTCTGTGGCAGGGAATTCCATTTCCGACACCCTCGGAGAGCCGTCACACTCAGCATGCGGAAAACTGGAGCCATGAAGAAAGGAGGGATCTTCTCTGCCGAGTTCCTCCGAGTGTTTCTCCCCTCACTGCTGCTCTCACACTTACTGGTCCTGGGGCTCGGGTGAGCACTACGTGTATATATATATATATATATGTGTGTGTGTGTGTGTGTGTGTGTGTATACATACACAGAAATACGTATACAGTACTGTGCAAAAGTCTTAGGCACATGCAAAGAAATGCTGTAGAGCAAAGATAAAAATAATGAAATTAAATGTTTCTACAATAAAAAAAAATCCTATAAAGAGCAGTAAACAGTAATAAATGAAACAAAGTCAATATCTGGTGTGACGATCCTTCGCTTTAAAAAGAAAAAAAAGAATAGTCTCAGGTGCAGTGTGTGCAGTTTGATAAGGAAATGAGCTGTAAGTGTTACTGAGCATCTTGCAGAAGCAGCCGCAGTTCTTCCGGAGACTTCGACTGTCGACTCGCTTCTTCTTTCTGCAGCGAAACCCAGCAGCCTTCATTCTGTCTTTATCTGAAAAGCGTCTCTTATGGAATCTGCTGCTTTCTTTACCGACACGCAAACATTTTTCTGTAACGTTTCATTCTGTGCCGGAAAACTAATGTCTGGAATCTAAAATGTTTCTGTAGTGAATCAATAATGTGGAAGTCGGAAAATAAACATCTATAACAAAGTCTGTACTAAAAAGAATAAAGCGCGTAAGACTTTTGCCCAGTACTGTGTGTATATATATATATACACACACACACACACACACACACACACACACACACACACACACACACACACACACACACACACACACACACACACACACACACTGGGCTTTACTATTCATTATTGCAGTTAGATACTGTTACGGCTAAACTTAACCCAGACAGTTGGATTCACCCCCAATTTATCAATCTAATTATTCAATACAGAAAATAAAAACAAGTCTTATGTGACTTCCAAATGTACCTTCAGTACATCAGTTCAGTTCAGTGTTGTTTTTATAGAGCTTTGACACAAAGCAGCTTTACAGAAATCCCAGTGTAAATGTGTGTAACTTCATTAAACCCCTAACGAACTAGAAATATTGAAGACCGATATTGTGTGCTAATATTTTTGAAATGTTTCTGGAGATCACATTCAGACAAGCCAAGGCAATATGGATGAAAACCTAACGTCTTGGCTGGGAATAAAACGTCCTGGCTCTGAATACAAACCTTCCAGGCGTTCCTAAGATAAGCAGACGAGTGTGCGAACGATGCCGGTCACATCGCCGCTGCTTCTGAACGTGCAAAACCATGCGGCGGGAATTCTTATTTTCCTACAGCAGCACAACACTTGCTGCTGGACTGCTCAGTCGGTGCAAGGAATATTGCTTCGGGACACATACACGTGCTACAGACTTAATAAAGAAATGTCCGTATGGGTACGGGGTCATTCGCCTGAGAAATTTGGGAACCTTTTTTGTAGACGGTCTTCCCGTTGTCGCATTACTGGCGTCAACCAAGAAGGAAATTGGAGCGACTCGGAAAAGCAGATGACGTTTGTCGTCTGTGCCGAGGCGAAAACATTATGAGTAAAGATGAATATTATGTCTCGGGTTTTGTGAGAAACATGCAGAATAACACCTGTGTTAGAACCTAAAAACTGTTGCATGTAACTGATCTGTGTTTTGCTCTCTCTCTCTCTCTCTCTCTCTCTCTCTCTCTGACAGGGTGTACATCGGGAAGAGGTTGACGACGCCCCCCGCCAGCTCCTTTTAAGCGTCGAAGCGCCTCAGCCGTGGCCCGTGTGGATTTGAGAGAGTGTCGCAGTTTGTACAAGAAACGTAGCCCCCTGCTCACCCCATAATCACATTTTAGTTTTTTTTTTCCCCAAATCCGTCTTTCTCATCCACCTCTCCTTTGACAGTCCATTTCTGCATCGCTCGTGTTCCGCCTGGCCTGGAAAGTGCCATAAGAGACCAGGAGACCGACGAACGCTCTCTTATTTCTCCTCCGTCCTGTATTGTCGCGAGTGATTACGGCGGCGTTGTGTGTTCAGTGTCGTGGGGGTGGATACAGAGGGGGCGGAGTTTAAACCAAACCCGCGAGAGACGTCAGCTTCTCAGAGGTCGACGGCGCGATCCCAGAAAGATCCCGCTCGCAAGACTCGTTTAAAAAAAAAAAAAAAAAAAAAAGACGGGGATCAATTAAAGTCAATATATGAGCATGCGTTTATCGGAGATTTGAGGCGTTTCAGGTTTATTTAGCCTTTTTAATTTATTTTTAAACTTGCCGTATTTTCTGGACTCCTTTTGCAGTGCAGGGATTGAAGCCTTTATCATTTCTGCATTTTTTTTTTTTTCTTTCTTTTTCATTATTATATGCGCATTTATACATACATGCTAATCCGGCATTTATGGTAATTAACAATATCCTTAATTATCATTATCAAAGCAGCATAAAATTCTCACGCTATTGATTTTATAAGGTCTGAAAGGATGTATTTCCGAGGCTAAGATCAGGACTGCAGCAAAAAAACTGACTCCTGCAACACTAACGGGACGGAAACTAAACTCCACCCCACCTTTCAATGCAGTCCAGGTGAAAAAACGTTAAATTAATATGACTTTAGTGATGACCTTGTCTTTTTTTTTTTTTAATATTCCGAGCATCTTTTCTGGAAAACACAGTACATGCCTGTAAGGCCCAGATATAGGCGAGACCTGTTACATGCGAAGCGTGAAAATGTTCTTGTGTGACGTATTTAAATTTGCGTGACAGTCGATCGGTGTGAGATGATGTGCGGAAAGAGATTGTCATTTGTCGTGTGTGCTGTGTTTGTGCTGCTTCACTTTTTTGGTCGCTTCACGTTCTTTTTTTTTTTTTCTTTCTATTTGTCTTTTTCATTATCGGCCATTTCTTCTGCTCCAAAAATAGCTCCACTACTAAATGGCTTGTTGCAATAAAACAGAGTAAAATATTGCTATAGAAAGAAAAAAACTACACACGTTTTGTCAAGCTTGTAAACTAGCATCTAATCTGCACGTTTCCTTAGTTGGTTCCTCAGCATTAAAGATTATATTCTGACATTATATTCTTTGAACTCTGCATAACTTTACTTACAAGTTTAATGTGTATGAACGTTGCTCCAATATCAGGGGGGGAAAAAAAGGATTTTCCAGACCAGTCCTTACACTCAGTAATCAGAGAGAAGGGTCTAGATCAGGGGTTCTTGAACTTTTTATTAAAAAATCTTTTTTAAAAATGCAGAGTACATATTTTTACAAACATGCGCTAAAAATTCTTAATATTTTTTAGTTATTTAAATTTCTGAACTTCCCACCCATAGAACCCGGTTTTACTCAAATTGTCATTAGATCTGAATAATAAACTTTGATCATTGTGGGTTGCCATGTCCACTACTATAATAAAATAAAAAAATAAAATTGCAGACTCCCTTCACGCTTCAGACGCCTCTTTTAGAACCAGGGGTCAAGATACTGAGCCATGTTTTTTTTATTTCTAATATTTTTATTTTTATGGTGAATAATTTGAAGTAGCTTGGAGTAACGCACCTGACAACCCATAGTCAGCGCAATGATACAGATTTGGTGAACAAACCACGCCCTTATCAGATATAACATTGCAGCTAGAATGTGCTTCAGCCTATCAGATCGCGTGGGCGGATCTAACTTGTATAACTGATGTTAGCTTGCGAAAGCTCGACTCTTTATTTGTCGACATTCAGTGAAGGCCGGGTTATACCTGCTGTCAACTACGCGTATGCAAGATGGCCGCCACGCGTATCCTCAGGTCGTTTGGCGCGTCGCTTGTGCACGTCCTCAGAAATGATCCCGACGTGTCCACGTGGTGTAATACCAGCGTACCTAGTGTAGGCGGTGTAGCACCATGTGACACTGTGTCCACAGCTCAATAAACAAACTAGCGTCGTGTCTCAAATCGCATACTTGTGTAATGATCGAGACCGTTATGGAGTACTAACACTAATGGGTTTCCTATTACAGTTAGTGTTTGAATTTAAAAAAAAAAAAAAACAACTCTTAAACCTACCAGAAGGTCTGTTTTGAGTACCAGTCTTCTGGAGTGTCTAGATTAGTAAATATTTTTGGAAGTACAATGAGCGGTTTTATTTGAGACACAGATCATGACGGCCATCACGCAGGCAGCAGAAGGCTTTAAAGAGAAATAGAGCTCGTCGTTGGGTTTAACACTGCTGCTCATGAGCTCGCTAAATGCTACCGTTTGACTCGGAAGCCAGATGGTCGAGATGTTTTGGCTCAGACGTGCCATCTAGTGGCCGTGGCTTTTAATCCTCCAGACGTACATGAGAGGCGCGAGCGGGTGTGTGAACGATGCTGCTCGCGTGGCAGCTGCCTGCCCACGTCCGCGTGGTGAAAGTGAAGTGTACTTGGACCTTGAATTGTGTAAGACAGTCATAATACATTAATACGGAGTTTACTGGCTTTTATTCGCAGGTAGTGTTAAAGGAATGGTTTGGGGAAAAATTGAAGTAACTAATGAATGTTTTTCCACTTAAACCAAATGTACTCGATTGGCCAAGTCATCCGGTCTGCTTTAGTTTTGTACTGGAGCTACGAGGGATGGAGGCTAACAAGTAATGGAAATCACCCGTTTCACATCATGCAAAATCGTTTCCGTTAACATCTGTCTCAAAATCGGATATGTGTTTCTAGTAGTGTGGTGTAGGACGCAGTGGGACTATCGAATAAGTGCAGGCTGTTGTACTCGGAACTTGGAAAAACCCGACCTCCAGGGGTGGAAAAGTGCACCGGAGCGGTCGTTCAACTCAGAACGCCAAGTCAGCAACTCGGGCTGCACCCACCTATATATAGCCTGAGTTCTCTGACATAAACGCACCAGACGTCACAACGATATGGCGGCGCTCACGCAGTCAACGGACGTCCTTTCGCATTCTTTCCTGTTTGATAAAACCTGGCTTTACCTGATATGTAGCTTTTGTGAAAATGTGTTCGACGGCTTTAGATTTGTAACAGAGTCCTGCCGTGATAAGAGCATTGCGACAGATCTTTTTTTAAGAGCAAAGGTGAACCGGACACGTGACCTAACATACGTCATTTCCCGTTGTTAATCGCGCAGAAATAATTCATGCAGATCTTATTAACGTGTTTATCAAATTCAGAGACTTGGCGTACCGATATGACCTTGCACAGACTCGAAGCACCGGTCCGCTTTCAGATCTCAGGGAAAATTGACCTGGAACTTTCCGAGTACAATGGATTTCAGCATTACAGTCGACTGTAAGCATGAGCAAAGCTTCATCATGTAGCCGAACACTGGAATGCTAATGGAGGCGGCCATGTTGTCTTAGGCTGCTTTCACACTGTCTTTTCCGACCCGTCAGCTCACGCTTTACATGTACTCCCTTTTTGTTGTTTGTTTTTGTTTTGTTTTTTTTTTAAGATCACAGCAGAGCTTTCAAAGGTTAAAAAACGTTCATCTTTTTAGAAGAATGTAGCGTGACGTCACGCACTCCTGACCAATCAGATCACAAGCTGGGGGGGAAAGCGAGAAAAACTAACATGGAGGATAAAGTGCTGATTTTAAAAAATGAGTTTTTTTTTTAGCGAGCGAATATGAGGAGGTTTTGCAAAAATGTTTCGTTGCTAATAATCCAACGTTCCAGCGCCGTAACTGAAAATAACAGCGTGGGAATTTAACAGCGTGGGAAATCTAATCTAGAGAGCAACCTAAGCTAGTCAGCTGATACTAGCGAGGACTGGTAAGCGCGTTGTCATGGTGACAGCGTGCATGCTTTGTCTGAAAAAGCGTGAAAGCAGCCTTGTGAATTAGCTACATCTAATATGACTCCGCCCTCTAGGCTCCGCCCCAAAGATTAAACTGGTACATGAAATTGTACCAGAATGATAATACATTTCCACGTTAAACTTAAACCTTTGTTTATGGACCGTCACTTTTTTTTTTTTTTTTAAATCGAAGTTGTCTGTCTGTATCTGTAAATGACCTTAATGACGTCATTGGAAGCGCGTATATGGGCTGAGTGGAAAATTGCGCAAGTCAGCGATTTCACTGAAGTTTATCTTCAAAACGGAAATGTGATTTCTCCACAGACGAGCAGTATTTTTTCTGCTTAAGCTGTTCATGTGTCCAGAGACAATAATACTTCATCTGTCTCCAGGAGTGTGATACTGAGCGTACAATATGATCAATTCAAAATACAAGCCAAGTACAGATCACTTTTCAGCTCACAGCTCGGCATTATTTACACGTACAGTGAAATCAAATGCCATACGAGGCATCATACGAGGCGGCAGTACCTGGATTTCTGTATTTCCTCAAGGACGTTGCTAGGATGTTCTTGGTCTCCGCTTGTTGATCCTAGTAAGATGGATAGTTTTAATATTTTTCGCTCAAGTCTTGGAGCATATTTCCAGGGAAGTATTTTTCAGACTTCTGCCATTTCTGTAACAGACCGTTAACAGTATAGCTGTTCCACTTTTATTTCTGCATAGTCCTGGTCCACTTTTAGCGCCCTTCAAGGGTTCTTTAAGGAATCGTTGGATAAGCAATGCTTCTTAGATTCCGTGAAACCTTTCAGAGCCTTTCTGAGCGCATCTCCTCCTACCAGCATCTTTTCAGATACTTTTCTTCATAAACCCATTGTGGCTTAAAGCAAGCGGACATTTTTTTTTTTCCTTTTTTCCTTCCCATAAAATCTCCTCATAAACCCGGTCTCTTCTTCATCATCGTGCACTTATTCGCGTCGTATCTCCTCTGTGCACCTTCACGTCCTGTTTCTTTCTTTTGAGTCGGTTCTTTTGTTGTTGTTTTTTTTTAAACGCATTATTACCTAGAGATAATGAGCTGATTTTGTTGCTTCGCTGTTCAGATTGTGGCTAAAGATTACAGTGAGCTGCTTTTGGGTGTGGAGAAGCCCTTCATAAATTCATTTGGAACTCCTTACCCCCGTCCCTGGACAATTCTAATCGTTTTGACATTAAACTTTAAAGAAGAAATCTTTTTTTGTTTGTTTGTTTGTTTTTTTGTTTACTTTAGTATGCACATTGTTTTATAAAAAAAACTAGTGCATTGAGGAAAGCTCTGGTTTATGCATCATGTAAAGAGTACAGTACTGTGCAAAAGTCTTCGGCATAAACACTAATAAATGAAATAAAGTCAGGATTTGGCGCGACGACCGTTTGCATCGGCGGTCTCAGATACACTTTTGTGAGGACGTTGCGATTGGAAGTTTTACTGAATATCTGTAAAGACTTTCTGGAGACTTTGAATGTCGCACTTGCGTGAAACGTGCTACTAACACAGATGTCATAACACATCAAAAACATCTCTGTACATAAAAAAACTAGGATGCCCAAGACTTTTGCACAGTGCGGTATGTTTCTTAAAAGCGTTAATACATTTTAAGAAACAAGCCACGTTGCAATTAGTATATTGTCAAGTTGGCTGAAAAAAAAAAAAATCAGTTTAGTAGACCAGCAACACATCAACAACTCAACAAATTAAATGTGTTCAGTTATCAGTGTTTATCAAACACCGATTGAACGTAGCATATGATCTGTAAAACAGATGAACCGTCTGCAATTCATTACCAAAAAAAAAAATCAGAATTATGGCTTTACCATATACCTGGAACTGAAATGGATTTTTATGTGATGAATCTACATAAAACATCCCCTTATATTGAAGTGGAAATTGAGTTTTCTGAGGGGAAAAAAAGACAGTTACTGCATCAAATTTGTAGTATGCTAATGAAAAATTATATACACTATACGTCCAAAAGTATGCGAACACCTGACCATTACACCCAGATGTGTTCAGTGGGGTTGAGGTCAGGGCTCTGCGCAGGACACTCGAGATCTTCAGCTCCAGCCTTAACACACCATGTCTTCACGGAGCTCGCTTTGTGCACAGGGGCGTCGTGATGCTGGAGCAGGTTTGGGCCTCTTAGCTCCAGTGAAGGGAAACTGTAACGCTACAGCACACAAAGACATTCTGTACAATTGTGCGCTTCAAAATTTGTGGCAACAGTTTGGGGAAGAACCACATAAGCTGGTGATGGTCAGGGGTGCACATACTTTTGGCCAAATTGTGTGTCATTATCACCCCCTAGTGGACTTTTTTTCTGAATCTTTCAGTTCAGTTACAGTCCGCGACACATACTGCACAACACAGAGTCTGAATTTATCTGGTGGGCCGTATCAGAACCTTTAACCGCAGGCCAGATGTTTGACACCTCTGTCTTAAACTGGACACTCATCAACATGCTTTATGCATGTTCTTCAGTAACTGCTACAGATTCTTAAGTAACAACTAAAAGGAAAAATGGATGGAGTTAATAGAGTGAGGAATGTACGCCTGGATCCACCACCAAGTCCTGAGAGATTTAAGAGAATACGTAATACAGTTAAAATAAAATCAGCCTGTTCGTATATTCCGTGGAAATAAATCTTATTAATGAAATAGATTTTATATGACATGCAATGTAAAGTAAAACTATTCTGTTTAATAGAAAGTCTTCATAAGATGATTTCAGCCGAAGAAAAACACTGTTATGAAAAATGTCATGAAGTTTGTCTCGTTCTGAAACCAGTGAGTCGTTCGGGAGCTGAAAGAGTCGACTCGTGTTGCTGAGCTGAATCAAATGATTTGACTCACTGAAAAAAAACAAAAAAAAAACAACCCAGAATTCCCCATCACTGCTAGCTTTCTATTCTCAGTGCCCTCTAGTGGGTGAGACTTGCAGTAAAGGGTGTGTCCATCTCTGGCTCTTAAGACCTGAGGAGTGCAGAGAGACAAAAAGCTGATGAATCAGATGAGTCAGTATGCTCTGTCCGAGCACGAAATACAATACACATGCCAAAGCCATCAGGGACGCACGTCACTTACTTGTGAGCGATTTTTAACTGCATCAAACGGCCGACATGTTATCAGTGCTCATGCCGCACAAGTGGTTCCTTCTTCACTGTGATTGTTTCCTGCTTACTGCTTCCTGATGATGCGAGCGTTTTTCTCCTTCGTACCTGCATTCATAGCAACATTCCTTTTAACCACAAAAACCGACGACACATTGTCTTTGCAGTCTTACATATAGCATACGAAGAAAGCCCAGTGAGACACACCCATAAATATCTAATCACACACTAATCCAATCATCCAGCCACCTCCCAGTGACCTATGACATCAGCAGCAGGAGTGGGAGGAGCTAAACTCAGGGGTTGCTCTCTCCTGATAGGCTGAATCACATGTTCTGATGCTCTCTAAGGGAAGGCCGTGTGGGAAATGTTTTAATAAGCAGGTTTTTTTTTTTTTTTCCTAGAGCCGGCTGGGCAGTCTGATGAGATAATATCGACACTGTGATAAATTACATCACGATATGCTTTTCTGAGACGCTTCAGGCAACGATAATTGCTTCTAGAAAACTGACCGACTTCAGTGGTAGTGTGTGTTAAAATATACAGGTGCTTATAAATAAACATAACGCTCTGCCTGGTCTTCTGTGCAAACACCAGAAATAGAAAATCAGCAATTTGATCATAATGCAATAAATTTCCCCTTTTCCTTTATTTTTATTTTTTTTAATACCTGAAATGAAGTCAGCCATGTCAGAAGGTGTTGATTAATTTTCTATAACAGCAGCTCTGACAGTAGTGCAGCTACAAGTCACAGGTTTATATTAATGAGCTCGTTGTAATAGGTTATCGTTTCCATAGTAACGGCTCATTCCCAGGGACTTGTACAGTGGACACTCTACATAAACAGATTTGAAAACCCGTCGCTGTGGTGACGTTTTCTGTGAGGAGGTGTTTATTTAACGTTTATGGAAGGAGTCTCCAGTGCCACTGCTTTGTAAGAGTCAGAGGTAAGTTCTGCTTCACGCCTCTTAACTACCAGCGGCTGTGTTTTAACACGTGGAGAACCTTCACCCAAAGTGGCACGTCGATCATAGGTTCCCTGGAACCTCTGAACCAGGTTTCTAAGGGTTTGGTGTTGAGGAACCCTGGAGGTTACCTGATGTCCTGAGAACCACAGTTACACACACAACCTAGCTTTCTTTTTTCTGTTCCTAATGCTGTGCTGTAAGTGGAAGTCAGCTTCATCACAAAACCTGCGGCTGATTATTTTCCCAGAACAGCACGACGCAGAGTGTATGATTCCTTAAGTCATTTGTTTTGTGTATCTGGAAATTTAAAGCATGCTTCTATAAAACGTCACATCGTTACAATATCATTTTTAAAGCAATACGGTTGCAGCATTTAGTGCTTGGACCCCTAATTTGCGGGTTTATGATGACTGTGTGTTTGCAAATGTTTCTGATGCAGAATAAAAGGACAGGTGTGTGTGTGTGTGTGTGTTATGGTTGTAGACTGTTTAAGCAATAATGTGTGTGTGGGTGTGCGTGTGTGGAATGGCTCGCGCGGTGCTGAACGGACAGCGCCCTGGGCGGGGCAGCACGCGCCACCGCGGACACGCAGCCCCCGACATCAAGTTAACGCAAACTTTCCCCGCGTTCATCCTTGGATTTTAGGAGCATTGTGTCATAATCATCTCCAGATGTGCGATGTGTGATCTCCGGTAATCTGGTGGAGCTCAATCACGCAATCGCGCGCGCTCGCGGGGACGGCCACGGTGGTCAGACAGAGCAAAACAAAAGGAGCTGCACCATAAATCAATCCGGAGGAAGTGGAGATCAGAAGCTTGGACGCGTCCGTGACTGCGTGAAAGCGCAGCACTTCCGGATAAGAAGCTGTG
>CM040991.1:21410554-21425554 GCA_022985145.1 Pangasius djambal
AAAATATTATGGGCTAGACAAAATGTTCCAGAGTAGAGAAATTATTCTAGATCGGACAAATTATTTCAGGTTAGACAAAATATTCTGAGTGTGGCAATATTTTTCTGGATTAGACAAAATATTAAGTCAAAACCACAATTGTTTCTTTCTCTCAGCCACATTGTGCCATAAGTATTAGCATATCGTAACGAGGGTTAGAGGGTTCATGGAGGAAGGAAAGGAAGTTGTGCGGATGGCAGGAGGAAGTAGGGGTGTGTTCCAGATTTGCATATTAATGCATATTCATAGACCTTTGCATTTCTAATGAGAGTAAAGCTATGGTCGGTTTATGAAAAGCAGGAGTGCCGGTGATTACAATTTTTATTTTGTTATTTAAATGACTTCTTAAAGGAATATTTTTATCCATTTATAGTTATGTTTAACGTTGTTCCTGTTCTTGCTTACGTTATAGCAGCTCTAACTCTCCGTTGTCATACAACCCGTCACGTTACCAAGAAACCCCGTGACCTCTGACTGTTACAAAGCGCCGACACTGGAGACTCCTTCCATAAATGTTGAATAAACGTGTCCTTACAGAAAACTCGAGCACATCAACGATTGTAAGTTTTCCTTTATTAAATAACGTTTTTAATCCGTTTTTTTTTTTTAATTAAAGGATATACCAATCCAAGTGAAGGAGCTGTTACTATAGAAACAGTAATGTACCAGAACGAGGGCATTAATACGAACCGTTTCTGGTCTATAAATCAGACGGAGCTTTATGAATTCGCGAGTCTTTCTTGCTGTTCCACTGCCTCTGAAGACATGTCCCTGTCTGGGATGCAGTAACCATAGTTACCCAGCCGCCTAGCGACAGCGACAGAGGGAAAGCAGGAGCGGAGGAATGGCGGAGGAGTGATTCAGGAGAATCTGCTTCTCTCTTCCTGTTGCATTTAAAAGCAGATCAGTTCAGGAAAGGAGAGAGAGAGAGAGAGAGAGAGAGAGAGAGATGGAAAACACATTTAATCATCATAAATCAGTGCAGGCCATGAGATCAGGAGAAGAAGAGTAGAGTGAAAGGGGAAGACGGATGATTTAGGGTGTAGTAACATGACACTGAGCTGTTCTCTCTCGCAGCTTCACTCGTTCGTTCCGTGTGGATGTGTGTGTGTGAGAGAGAGAGAGAGAGAGAGAGAGAGAGATGCTGCAGCTCGTTCCCTCACTGAGAGCCTGTAATGAGCCAACAGATCAATACACAAGCTGTGGTGAGGCAGCTGGACTAATGCACTCTAATGTATCTATGTATCTATGTATCTATCTATCTATCTATCTATCTATCTATCTATCTATCTATCTATCTATCTATCACTCTTATTCATCCATCCTTGCAACCACCCACCCTTATTTCTGTGCCTGTGTATCCATCTACCTATTGTTCTGATTATTTATCTCTCTGTCTGTTCTCTTAATCCATCCATCCATCCATCCATCCATCCTCCCATTTATCCATTTATTCATTCCTGTATTTATTTATCTTTGTTGTTCTGTTATTCATTAATCTGTTTGTCGAATTATTAATCTTTGTCTGGCTGTTCTTTCCATCCATCCATCCATCTATCCATCCATCCATCTATCCATCTATCCATCCATCCATGTAATTATTTGTTGTCTGTCTGTCCATCCATCCATCCATCCAACCATTCAACCAACCATGCATTTGTCTAATTATTTATTTCTGTGTCTGTTCTATCTATCTATCTATCTATCTATCTATCTATCTATCTATCTATCTATCTATCTGTCTGTCTGTCTGTCTGTCTCCATCTATCTATCTCTTTCTTTCTTTGTCTGTCTGTCTGTCTCTTTCTTTTTATCTATCTATCTATCTATCTATCTATCTATCTCTTTCTTTCTGTTTGCTGTCTGTCTTTCTTTCTTTCTTTCTTTCTATCAATCTATCTCTTTCTTTCTTTCTCTCTTTTTCTTTCATTCTATCTATCTATCTATCTATCTATCTATCTATCTATCTATCTATCTATCTATCTGTCTGTCTGTCTGTGTGTGTGTCTGTGTGTTCAGTATGGGAAGCTGTATCAGACTCGTTATTGCACAGAGTGAATGATGAACAGATCAGTCAGTGAGGGTGATGGAACACGGCTCCAACATACAACTGAATCAAAGGTCTTTTTTTCTCCTGACGCAGCAGAGAGTCGGACCGGATCAGACTGGGTCCGACTGCTAGCCGTAACAACTGGCCACTCCTCCTGTACCGCCCACGTCTGTTAAAGGTAGTACAGCAGGTCGCAGTGGCACTGACTGTGGGTGGAGCACCGTACAGTAACGGGTGTGTAATGAGCTCAGCGCTGTAGCGTTGGACAGACACACAAATCAACAACAACAACAACAACAGCAACAACAACAACAACAGCAATGTATTCTGCTTTGTTTTTAGCATTTGATTATGCCATGTATTTTATGGTATGTATTTTTTATTTTACTATTTTATTTGATTTTTATTTATATATCAGTAATGAAGGCCTGTGGGGAAAAAATCATACTTTTATTATTATTATTATTATTATTATTATTATTATTATTATTATTATTTTTAAATAAAATCCTCAGTAGGTTGCACAGAAACCTCACTGAGGGATGACTCCACCTATTTCTGCACAGCCTAAGCCTGCATGTGTAGAACATCTGATCTCTTTCTCAGTGGAAGGATGAAAGGATGAAAGGATGACATAATGCCATTAGTGCAGCGGTATTTTTGCTCTGCCGTTCCTCGTAAAGAGTCAAAAGCCCTACAGCACTGCAGTGATGAAATAAATCAGTCAGATAAATCAAAGCTTAAGGCATGAAGTGCACAGAGCTGTCCGAGGTCAGACTGGGGTGGCAGGCCATGCTGGTTCAGGGGTGGCAGCTGTGATCCTGTGGCCCCCGACCACGTGACCACGGTGCGAATGCTCTGCCCTGTTTCACCCCGTTTCTCTAAATCCGTGGCTCGCTTGGCATTCAGAGGCGTTTGGTCACGCTGGATACAATGTTTTCCTCCACCCATTTCTTGGACTCGAACATGGGCGTGGCTAAACGTCTGTCCATTTGGAATGGAATAGGGCGGGGGCTTTGCGCATGCGCGCTGCGCTCCTTCTGTCCTTCTTGGCGCATCAGCGGAGAAAAGGAGAGCAGATATTCTTTCGTCGCCTTTGATTTCTCGTTTGCGCTTCGGCTCGATCGTCTCCGGCTTCCGACCGCACAGCAGGGCCTGTTCTCCTCTACTTGAAAAGCGCTCGAGCCTTTTTTTTTTTGACATCCATTTCAGCCATAACGGTTCATCCACAAGAGGGGGAAGATGTCCGGATATCAGGGCAAGAAGAACATCCCTCGCATCACCGTGAGTTCATGGCAAAAATATTTGATTGCTGTAGGGAAAAAAAGGTGCTTTGCATTGCAGGACAGATGACGGAATAAAATCTCCTAATGCACAGGAATGCATCTTCTATCATTCATATTTCTGTCCTGATGTTTCATTTATCAGTATATATTTTTAGCAGATGAGACAGCTATTTGCAAAGCCTAGCCCAAGAGCTGTGTTCTTATATGACGTATTATGTATCATTTTTATTATTTTATCCAAATGGTGAGCTGTCACTGGAAAGGATCTCGTGCACCGGCTGCATATGAAAATAACAAATGCATTCATTTAAAAACCACAAATAAACAAATAAAATCCATGGTGTAACTGATGAAAGAGCACGCTACTGCAGTGTTAGTTTGCTGATCTGACCCAGACCAGCTGATGAAGCGTGTCCGAGCTCCTCTCGAGCTCTTTCATTTCTGCTCTTTGTTCAAGGCTGCGGCTGGTTTTCAGACTCCGGGTTGCCAGATCGACATTTTTACGCACGCGTTACGCGCGTTTAATATCGTGTCTCGGAATAAAGGATTCAGACTGTGATTGAGAATGATGTGATGAAAGGTTCTGGATGATCTGAGGAGAACTGAGGAGTGTTTTTTAAGTCGGAAATAAGATGGAAACGTGCTGAAATCTGGCAACCCTGCGGCTGTCGCGGCGCTATGTGTTTAATGTCGCATCCGCCCATCCGCAGCCAGGGCCAGCTGGGAGCGGTACAGGGTAGGACTGTGGAACAAAAAAAAAGAGAAAAGCACAGGAAAGAGGGTCTAGTGTCCTCTGCATAGCGCGCTTTTGGAGATAAAGTGCAGTGCACTGGTTGACAGATATATTATTCTGGTCCCTTTGCTGGACTCTGGGGTGGTAGCCTTATCTTTTTGTACCTTCACTGGGAAATGTGTGCCTTTAAAAATGATTTAATATGCAGTAACAGTGTAGCACTTCATGCACCTTTTCTGTGTGAGGTCCACACTTCATGGTAACCCCAGAGGAAGCATTTGTACGCTTCTTTCAGGGTTTTTGGATCCACCTTAGTGAACATGTATAGTGACGTACGGTAATGCTGTGCAACTCTGGAAGCCTTTTTCATTTTTTTATTTTTTGGTCCTTATGTGTAAGGCACGAAACAGGTGTCCCCGAGCGCCTATACACAATACACATAACCCCCGATCACACAAATTTGGCTCAGCTGGTGGTCAGGACATCTTTGTATCATTACAAAGGAAGCCATTTTTGGTGGGCTTTAGAAGAGGAGGAGGAAGGAAGGAGGTCTTCGGGGACGTGAGACGGCCTCTTTGCACTATGCGTCCGTTCTCGTCCTTTGTGTTACTCACCCCAGAGCCAGCTGCCATGACTGAGCGTAGGAGCATGTGCTTTCACGGCACGGACTTGTGCCCGAATGCCTTTCGCACAGTTCCAAAGCCGCGGAGATGAAGGGACGGCTGAAGAATGTGGAGTGGAAGAGAAAAGCGAAGGAGAGAGAGACAGAGAGAGAGAGAGAGAGAGAGAGAGAGAAAGGGCGAAAATAAATAAATAAATAAATAAAAGGGAGGGGATTGATTTTGTAGCTGTGAGCCCTGTGTGTGTGTGTGAGTGTGTGTGAGTGTGTGTGAGTGCGTATGCGTGTGCGTGTGAGTGTGTGTGAGCGCCACACCCCTGTTCCTCACGTCCATCAGTACCAGCTGCCTGCACGCTGACAGCACCGGACTCTTAACATAACCGCAGTATTTACACCGGAGTCAATTCCAGCGTGTTTTTTAGGAACAAACACAGACACACAGGATGCCGGCTGTAAATTAGCACTCTTTCATTCCGTCTGTCCATCCACAGCTCGACTAATAGGTTTTCTAATAGGTTTGGGTCTGATGATAAGACCAAAATTGGCTTCGAGAGAGCGTTCTTGCTCCAGATGTGGAGTTGAGCAATCCTAAATTAGTCCGAAACGACCTTGTGTTGTTGATCTTCTTTTCTTAACCGGCTAATCCTTATCACTCCTCACAAACGCGTTCACACACGACGCTGCCAAACATCAGGGAGAAAAAAAGAGCCAAATACACAATATGTTTTTGGTGAAGTGGATACAACGTTTAATATTTGTTATACTTTTTCCTAAGTCAAAGCACAGAGAATTTTTTTTTATTATTTTATATGTCAAAGCACGTACAGCTTTTTTTTTTTTTTTTTTTTTTAAACAAGTCAAGGATGCAAGATTAATATTTATATAATTTATTTCTAGAAGTCGAAATAGATACAGCTTGATTTGTTGGACAGACAGAGTAAATACAACTTTAAAATTCAAAGCAGAACTTTCTTTTTTTCTACAGTTTTAAGTAGCAGATACAACCTGAATTTGATTTATGATCGAGTCAAAGCATGTAATAAATAATAATTATAGAACAACTACATTGTTTATAAGTCAAAACATACAACTGGATTTTTTAAAAACTTTTTGTAAGTCAAAGTAGACGCAACTTTACACATTTAATTTTTTAATGCCAATGCAAAACTTTAATTTTTATATGCTTTTATTGGTAGGAACTTCAATTTTTTATTTTAGAGTTTGTTTTTTTTTTATAAGTGAAAGCAGATACAACTAATGTTTAAAATACATTTATCAGTCAGAGAAGATACTAATTTTTTTTTTGCAGATACGACATTAAGATTTTTTTTTTTAATTTATTTTTATAAGTCAAGGCAGATACAGGATTTATATTTTATAATTCTATTTAATAATTTATAATTTTATAATTATATCTTATAATTTTATATTAAATAAATAAGTAAATATTTTTACTTAGCAAAACCAGCTTCAATTTTATTTTAATTTTATTTTAATTTAATTTAAATGGTTTTATTAGTAGGCAGATACAACTGAAAATTTTTAAATAATTTTTTTATAAGTCCAGATGCAACTAAAGTTTTTTTTAAGTCGAAGTAGATACAGTTTTAATTTTTATACGCTCTTATATTTTTCAATAACTTAAAGGAGATAGAACTTGTGTCATTTTTTTTTGTCAAAGCAGATGCAAGTTTAATTTCTATGCACTCATAATATTTTAGAAGTCAAAGTTGATACAACTTAAATTTTTTAAGATTAATAAGATGAAGCAAATACAACTTATATATATATATATATATAAGACCAGAATTGTCTTCTAGAGAGCGTTCTTGCTCCAGATGTGGAGTTGAGCAATCTTAAATTAGTCTGAAACGACCTTGTGTTGTTTATCTTGTTTTCTTAACCAGCTAATCCTTATCACTCATCACAAACACATTCACACACGACGCTGCCAAAAATCAGAGAGAAAAAAGGTAAATACGCACTAACACACACACACACACACACACACACACACACACACACACACACACACACACACACACACACACACACACCATCGAAGCAAGATGGCTGAAGCTGCACGTGGACAGGCAGGTGGTGAATTAAAGACGTCATTTCTTTTTAATGAGTACGGAGAATGTGCAGCTCCGGCCATCTTGCTTCGATGGTGTGTGTGTGTGTGTGTGTGTGTGTGTTTACAAAAGTGTTTATAGAATTTTAGATTTTTTTGAATGTTAACCGATATCTCAGTGAAATCTGATAAGCAGTCGGTCACGCAGCCCACTGCAAATGATCTTCATCTTTTTTTATTCAGTTTTCAGTTTAAGGACTAGAAAGATCGCCGACGTGGACGTGTTTCGGTTTCTGTTTAAGCTAACAAGCTAAAGACACGATGATTGTGAATCTCTGAAATTATAGTTTTTTTAAAAAATTATCTGAAATTATTCTGAGTTCTGCCTGATAGTTGTGTGATTTTAAAATATTAAGCCATAAAGTTTTGGCCCTCAGTAAAGTCGAACCAGATACAACTTTAATATTAAATTTTTTAAATAATTTAAAACAGACACAACTTTAATTATTTATATACTTCATCATTTATGACTTTAATTATTTTTTATAGTTTTTAATAGGTGAAAGCAGATACAACTTTAATTATTTATATAACTTTTTTTTTTATAAGTCCAAGCAGACATAACCCTTTTTTTTAAAAAAAACTAATAAATCACAGTGGGTACAACTTTAATTAGTTTTATACATTTTTTTAATAAATCAAAGCAGATATGACTTTAATATATTCACAGTTTTACAGGCGAAATCACATTTGTAATTTTTTTTTGTATGTCAGAGCAGATATAGCCTGAATTTTGTTATATATTTTTTTATGTTTTTTAATAAGTAAAAGCAGATACATCTTAATTTTTAATATATTTTTATCATTCAAAACAGAAACAACTTAATATTTTTATATCTTTATATACATTTTTTAAATGCAAATACAATTTTATTTTTTTTATTTTTATACATCATTGCAGACACAAATGCAGTTATTTTAATCATTTTTTTTAAGTCAAAGCAAATACAGCTTTCTAAAATACTATTTTCTTAGGAAGTCAAAGCAGAAAATGAATATAAATGTTTTGATAATGCAAAGCAGACACAACTTTAATATTTTCATAAGGTTGTTTTATTGGTCTGTTACTTATTTTCAGTTTTTTTTTATTTGTTTTTGTGGCTGTATATATTCTATTTTCTCTTTTTAGCCTTTGAATTTCCAAATAGCTTTTTCTTTACTATAAATGCTCACTACATAGTGCACATAAAGGCTTAGTACAGTACAATTTGAGGTTCCTGCCAGAAGTTTGGTTTTACGTTTCTATATATATATATAATAAAAAATACATAATTTTAACAATATCTAAAAATTAACTGTTTAATGAATATATATGTCACTTTTTTCAGTTTATTTTGGTTACATAAGACCCTCTGAATTTTATATTCACTATATGTGTTCACTACTTAGGGTATAACACGATAGTAGTGTTGTGAAATTAGTGCATTACAAGCTCAATAAACCACTATTTAAGATTTAAGCGAAAAGCTCCTATAAGTGTCTGTTGGAAATTGTTCACTACTTACATCTAATGGTGTCAGAAAATAAAGTATTCCATCAATGACATTTAGAATGAGTCCTAAACATTCAGCCAAAAATTTCAACAAACATTTCGTTTTGTGACTAAAAGCAGAACGTGGATTTTATTTTTTCTTTTTGGCTATTGACTACGTCGATAGTGTGAAAATCTGTACAGTGTTTAAAGAGTGAAATTGGTTGTGGCGGCTGAACGCTCAGCTCCGTCTTCTCCTACTGGAAATCCTTCATTCTTTGCCTAACTGTTCAGTTACTATGGCAACTACATTGTTATCCCAGAATGCACAGCATCTTGTTCTGCAGCCTTCTTAGCTCTTTGGCAGAGACATACACACACACACACACACACACTCGTCTTCCAGGAATGGCATTTCTCTCACCAGCCGCATTGTGTGTCAGGATTTCCCCCACTTACAGCCGCCACTCGTGTGGGTTTGGGGGCTATTTTTGTTCTCCAGGAAGTAAAAAGAAAAAAAGAGATGAGAGAAAGAGGAGGAAATGAAATGTAGAGTTGGGTTTTTCTGGTGGACGACTGTAAGGCTGTGACCGCACACTACCACCACACGGGTTTTCCTTCAGGACGATCAGATGTCAGACTTCCTAGACAGACTGATAGTTCGCTGAGGAACAGCGCTGGAAGGTTTGAGACGGCGGCGTTTACAAGGCTGCTTTCACGTATACAGCGTTTAATGTGTTTATCAGAACCTGCTGTGTTCTCCACCTCGGTGTGAGAGAGCGTCTGAACGACATGGTCTTGGTTCTCTTCCAGTCGAACTCTAGGACCTTTTTTGTGTGTGTGTGTGTGTGTGTGTGTGTGTGTATGTAGATATGAGCTGCTAAACTGCGCCAGAATACAGAGCTGTAGAAAATACTGATACATTTTAGATATTTGGTCCGACATAATAAACAAAAAAAAAGGCAATAAATGGCAGATGCAACACACAAGATGTCTTAAATTTGTTATTTATTTACTTTTCTAGTGAATATCTAAGCGCCGCCTCTTTGTCGTCCTTGCTCGGGTGATTTGTGTGATTTCGACCCACACTTGGTGAAGGACGTTTTCAGCTCCAGATGTTCCCCAGATGCTTTTTAGTTCATTAATTACACTACTTGTCCAAACGTATGCGGACACCTGACCTTCACACCCATGTGTGATTCTGTCCACAAAGTTGGAAGCACACAATTTGTATAGAATGTCTTTGTGTGCTGTAGCTTTATAGTTTCCCTTCACTGGAACTAAGAGGCCCAATCCTGTTCCAGCATGACGATGCCCCTGTGCACAAAGCGGGCTCCATGGTGTGTTAAGTTTGGAGTGGAAGAACTCGAGTGTCCTGCACAGAGCCCTGACCTCATGACTGAACACAAATCCCCACAGCCACGCTCCAAAATCTAGTGGAAAGCCTTCCCAGAGGAGTGGAGCTCATTATAGCAGCAAAATGGGGGACTAAATCTAGAACGAGAAGCCCAACGAACACATATGGGTGTGATGGTCAGGTGTCCATAAACCTTTGGTCATATAATATATATATGTAATATATATTGAAACTAAACCAAAACATAGCAAACAAGCATCAATTTTGTTCATATTCAGACTCAGCAAATGGACCGAAATGTGTGAAAGCATCGTAAGGCACTGGGTTTGGGGCCCATTTTCTAGAAATCTTAATTTGAACTGAGTAGATGAGTTATACCATGCACTGTGATGTTCAGCACACACACACACACACACACACACACTCTTCTCACTCCTAATGCGATCCATTCAGGAAGTTATCTAGCTAGGCAAACATTTTAGAAAGCATTTATAGTCTTTCGTCAATTATAAATCCAAACACGTGTTGATCTACTAACAGGGTCTACAGAGGACTGGGTCTTTTATGAGCAAAATGGCACATTTATCCTAAAGAATGTGTAATTTGCGGGCAGTTCTATCTGAAATGATAAAATACAAAGTGGAGTCAATGCAACCTGATTAAATAAACGCCTGCAGTATGATTATTAAACCCAGTGATGTCACTTCCACACAGAGTCAGTAATGGATGAAGGGCAGGTATTAAATTTGCTGAAGGCTGTATTCATCGGTTAAAGACAGCACTACGGCATTTTGGAAACGTTTCGATATTGCTCGGCCCTAGATCAGAAGTTAAAGAAGCGGTGTTTACAATAATAGGACAGAGCATTTTGGTTCTGCGCTGATTTAAGCAGCGCTCGCCGCGGCAATCCTCAGAAAACTCCCGCACTCTCCATATTAGTGTCCTGGTCCAATTTCCAAACCCGTGACACACCTGAACTGAGTAATTTAGGATATTTTGGATGATGCAGAAAAAAAAAAATGGTGACTTGCTCAGGTTTAGACTTCTGACTTCATTAGATTAAGCACGATGAATTAGCATCATATTCTGTAATATTTCTGTGAAATTCTATTCATATAAAAGAAGAGACAGACTGTTGCTCCAGGCCGTGCTTTGATTTCATTTTTAATTATTGGCACATGGGGCATTTGCATAACAAATCGTATGTCAATATGTTCAAAAATACACGACTGCCCTGAAACGATAACCAATCATGTTACCAATAATGATATAAAAAACTAAATATATAAATGGGTAAATGAAAAAAAAAAAAAAATCAACGAAATAAATAAATAATCAGTTAATCATGAGAATGTCAAGGAAGTCAGTTGGAATCGTCACTCCCAGGTGACTTCCTCGCCGTTCTAAAACTTAATAACTGCGTTAACCAATAAAGAAGGCAAATCCTGTGTTTTACATGTTTAAAGGTGCAGTATGTAATTTTTGAAAGTATTCGTACATGTGTAATAATCATCTAACTTCAAGGATACTTTAAGGAGGAAAAACTGGTAATGTTGCTGTACAACAGATCAAAACTTCATTACAAACTAGATTCGTGTTTAAAAAATTTTCCGGCCCTGAAATTAGCAGCTCTAACCTTCTGCTTTGACCTAAAAGCCAAACTATGAAGCGTTCTCAGTTTTAACAGAGGAGGAACAGGGTCCATGTCAGTGTTTATACTGAGATTGCAGTTCGCCTTGCAGGCAGCAGGGGGCTCAACAAGCTACAAACCGCAGCTTTAAAGACTTAAACGACTGTTTTGAAGCATCTATGATTTATGCCAGTACATCATACAACCCAACCCAAGCGCTAACCCGACATCACTGCACTGACAGCCACACAGACCCGTCATGCTGGCGGCCGTCAGGTTCATATTCTGTACATTCTGCGGCGACAGGTTTCTGGCGTCCCTTCATGTTTTACTCCGACGTCCGTCTTCACCTGGTCCAGTCTTACCGGACGTAGATAAACTGTTCCGTGTGGTGAGACCTCCGAGCTGTTTCCGTCTTCTGAGTGCAGGGTTCTAACATGTTCTCATCGGTGAAGCATCTGTCGCTTAATTAATCTTCAAGAGCTGCTCCAACACAAACGGCGGAGATGAAGGACTGTGGGAACGGGCTTCCACTCCAACTAAGAACAGTGAGATATGAGTGAAAATCACAATATCCAAAATATTAGGGTTCAAAATCTAAATATGGCAAAAATGCAAATCACTGGGATTCAATTGTATCGATTGATAAATTGCATCGTAAGCTGTCTATCTATCTATCTATCTATCTATCTATCTATCTATCTATCTATCTATCTATCTATCTATCATCCTTGAGAGTTTCTGAACACTATTTGTATCTTTCTAAAAGGCCATTAATAAGAACCCTCTCTATCTGTCCATCTTTTTCATCCATCAACCCCTCCATACCTCCAACAATCCATCTATCCATGCAGTTATTCATCCAACCTGTTTTTATTTTATTTTATTTCTAGTCTCTTTGCACATTTTTCATTCTTCTTAGAAGTATCTTCACCTCATCCAGATGGGTAGTGGGAAGGTCCAGCGTAATTTACAGCCTGTCTATCTATCTATCTATCTATCTATCTATCTATCTATCTATCTATCTATCTGTCTGTCTGTCTGTCTGTCTGTCTGTCTGTCTATTTGTCTATCTTCCCTAAGTTTTTTTTTTTAACTTAGCTTTCTAAATGGCCATTATTTAGACCCCTATCTATCTGTCCATCCTTTTCATCCATCTATCAATCCATCCATCTAACACTCCATCTATCCAGTGTGCCTGTGCCTGTGTTTATTTACACTCCTAGAAAATTGTGAACCCTTATCTATACATCTAAATATAGCAAATGAAAATGTTTAATGAATAAATGAATAAATGTTTTGTGTGTAGAATTAATTTTTTTTTCTCTTCTGGATTTGTTTTTTAATAATGGGGCTAATTCAGGGCTGTAAATTATGAGGTAGCAGCTGGAGTGAATATTTTATTTTATTTTTATTTATTTATTTTTTTAAATAAGCTTTTACAGCATATTTGCACACATATATTAATTCAAAATCTGCTTGTGGATCGTGTAATGTTTTAAATCATTTTAGCACCAACTGGACCCCATCTGCAGTGGGGTTTCCGGTGAGTTCAGACTGCTTACACACACGACAGCACCTCTGGTTAGGAGGAAACCCTGCTGGAGCTTCTGTAACACCGGATAAAATGAGTTGTGTAGCGAATGTTTTGCGGCTGATTTCACTCATTTCCACAGGACTTTACTGCTGTTGGTGAATAGTAGTGATATTACTAGCACAAATAAAGTGAAGTGAAGTGAAGTGACTTGTGGCCAAGTAAAACAATCATAATTTTGGCTTTTATACTGTAGTAATCTTTATAGATGAGATTCGGTTCGTCAGAGTCGATCATTACTATGCTGTTTGTGTTCATTTTAGTTTTTGCTTGTGTTCTTGTTTTTGCCAGCTGTATTAGGAGTTGCCCTTTTTTAGGACTGCACCATCATGCCGATGTTGGGGGGACGCCAGACACACTTTGGCCCGGGTTGCCAAGCTGCCATTAAGCATGCAGAGCGTCAGGGTTGGGACAGAGACGCCTTTGTGTGAAAAACCATGCAATGTGTCTTGTGACCAGAATGGATCCTGCTTTCTTTTCATGGAGAAATGAGTGTCTTCTGGGACTGAGCGTGTAAAAGAGCATGGAGTAGGAGTGGTAGTGTGTGTGTGTGTGTGTGTGTGTGTGTGTGTGTGTGGTGGGAGTGTTATGGAGCACTGATTTAGAAGGATCTGAATCCTGGTCCATGGTTCAGCTCCATTTCATCCAACAGTGAGCTCTTTTTCATCACTTGTCTTGTTCGTAACATTACTCGGGAAACGGTCTCGCTGGAGAGCCACAACACACCACCACGCCAGACACGTGACCCAAAAACACTTAGCACAGAGTGTGCACTCGGATCTGTTCGATGGAGTACGCTCATATGAGTTATCCCTCAAAATACACCAAGAGAGCGATCTTCTTTTTAAAAAAATAAAAAACCGGAGACGAGCCAATTGACATAGGAATCTGGAATGATCCACAGTCGCATAGGTGTTCTGACCTGGAAGCCCCGCCCCCTTCCCACCATTTCCCATCAGCCAGAGAGCTCACCTCGACTCGTTTCCCTTTTTCTTTTCCTGCTCCAAACATGTGCCGATGCAGTGCCGTAAAATCCATTACACTATGTTCGATCACATTATATATATATATATATATATATATATATATAAGTATATAATTAAGATCAGTTCAAGAAGAAGTCTGACCTAAAAAATATTAACGAAGCCTACAAAGAAGAGTCGGATCTTTACACTTTACAAATAATTTGAATCATAATAATAATCAGGCGTGTAACAATTGGACAGTTTGAATCGATGGGTCGATTTAAAGGTCAGTGATCGTAAAGGACAGCTGACTAATGCGTTAAAAAAAAAATTCATATTTTTAAACTGATAAATAATAAAATGTAAATAATTGATCCTTTAATTGATGAAGGTGGACCTACACCAGATTCCGAGCAAAGTCGGCCACGTGTCGATTAGACGCTACGTAATATGTAGCGTATCTTATGATATCGTAGCAGATTCAGTATTAATTCCAGATATCAATTATAATATGATATCAGTGATTACCTGTCGTTTGGAAGCTCTTGGTTTACACCTCGGGTATTTATTAGAAAGTGGTTGGAAACACTGTTCGCCGTCCTGCACCAGTCAGTGCAGATGCTTTCAGACAGTCTGAGCGGATCCGTGCTGAAAATATCAGCGGTGTGGAATCATTTTACGGTTAAACAAGCGATTTCTGAAAGGATTTGTAAAAGTCCTGGACCGTAAGGCACGTTTTTTTTTTTTTTTTTTAGTTCTTGGCCTGTGCCTTCGGGCAGATTTATGCTACGCGTGTAATCGTAGCTGAGAGGATTTTACGGGAAATCGTAGCTCTCCAAGGAGCTGACATGCACGTTTCCCAAATCTCAGCTATGCATCTTGTAAATCTGTGATGTGGATGCTGATTGGTCGAGCAGGGAAGCGTGTCGATTAGAGCTGGGTGGGGGCGAGACCCAAACGAGAACCAAAAATGATCACTGGTGGTTATCACTGCGATCGTATGTGCATGACAGTCACACTCACTCACACTCACACTCACACACACTCACTGATTCACAGATGTGCACGTCGACTCTTAGTGTGCACGACTTAGTAGTTATGGCAGGTCGCAAGTTTGTTGGA
>CM040991.1:21428054-21443807 GCA_022985145.1 Pangasius djambal
GTCGGATAATCGTCTTAGTCAGGGACCGCGTGATATGGCGCAGCGGAGAAAAAAGGTCGCGGTTACTACAGACTGGCGGAACATGTGGAGCAGCGTAAACGCCTTTAATTAAAAGTAATTAAAAATCCTGCGAGTCAGTAAAAACTCTGAGGCAGCAGAACGTATTACTTCACCTCACCTCATTTCCAGCTGTTACTGTCACATCCCTAACGCCAGAGGTGCAGAGGTGAGGTGCTAAAGAGGATGCTGAAAGCTTTGCGTTTTAATCGTAGCCTTTAAGATTCTGTCCTGGTGTTTTTCGTCATCTAGATGAACTCTGACCTGCAAATTCATTGATGTCTTGTGAGCTAATAAAAACAGAAATGAAGTATTCGTTCAACTCATACATGTTTTATCATTGACATGTTAGCATGCAGCGTCCCAGCACCTGACACACACTAGGGGTTCTGGTGGTGAAACTCTGGTTTTCATCTCCGCCTGCTATCTTTTTAGCCACGCTGCCAGCTCTGTATTACATTCAAGTCGTAATAACGCCATTAAATGTCTCCTCAGCCGCAGTCACCTCTCAGGGCAGGTGAAAAAGTATGGCGTTTAAATAGTATCTGCAATAGAGAGCATGATGACGATTGACCTGATGCTCTCGATTAGATGCACTGTAAAAAGCCTGAGCAAAACGAGTGGGCTTCAGTGGGATTGAGCTCATAAACTCACGTGATATCAGATTATAAAACGTGCTATCTGACCTGATGTGAGTTTCATACGACAAGAAAAGGGCATTTTCTTGGACATGAGCTCACAACTATTACTTCTTTTTTTAATCATAGCAATGCCATTATCTGAGAGAACGTCACTGAGCGATGTTCCGATTTATGTCTATCTGTTCCATCCTGGAATACCATCCTGTATATCTTTCTGCATTAACAGTCTCTGCGTTGTGTCTGTGTGTGTTCTTGCGCGACCAGTCGACCACGTGGTTCCGGAGCCCGGTACCGGCCTGATAGCGGCGTTTAATCAGTGGCATCAGTGGGCCGACAGTAAGTCGTGCTGCGATTACTCGCTCCACGTCGACATCATTGAGTGGCACAAAGGCATCCAGGAGGAAATGGAGATGCTCGTCAAGGACCATGGTACGACACACACACCCGTTTAAAACGCAGACACGCAGCGCAGTGTTTCTATACCATTCCATCTTTTACGACTATCTTGCAAATTGTCCAGGAAGTGTTTGAGCAGGATTGAAAGGTCTGAACCAAGTATATGTGAGGTTGTAACAAATTGGAAGACACTGCATTTGCCGCATTCTCATTCGGTCCTCTATGTATTTGTTCTGCAGGTGTTAACTCTTTCCTGGTCTACCTGGCCTACAAGGACGTCTTCCAGCTGACCGACTCCCAGGTACGTCTCGCAGGAAGTTTCAGCGGCTCTCTTCCACTTGGCGTACATCACACAGCCGATATTAAAACCAGACCCGTTCGACATTATTTACATCATGTAAGCTGCGAGACACAGTGTTTCCTTTAGACGTGAAGCTTTCCAGAAGCACCGAGTGAACTCGCACCATAAGAGTGAGGAAGAAAAAAAATTCGGGAAATGATCTTTAGAGACGCCATTCTGACTCACTCATAAACAAAAGGGACTCCGGTGGTCTTAGACTGCGTTTTCCATCTGCGTGAAACATACCGCCAGAAGGTCTGGAGCAAAATCCAGAAACCCAGAAGGTCTGTTAAGGCCAGCATAAGAGGAAACGTGTATTATTATATTATATGTGTGTGTGTGTGTGTGTGTGTGGGTTTGGTCTTCTGCAGATCTACGAGGTGTTCAGCGTGATCCGAGACCTCGGCGCCGTTGCACAGGTCCATGCTGAGAACGGAGACATCATCGCAGAGGTAAGACCCGGAGATTTGAAAGACATCACGGATTGACACACACCATATGGAATAAAGCATCTGAGACTTTTAAGTTCAAACACGTTCCTGTAATGTTCAGACTTTATACTGGCACGGCGAGCAAGGCATAACTCCTTTATGATATCAGAGTTATTAATGCACACGCTCGGCTCTGGACAGTTTTGCTTGTCACAGCTGTCTCAGTCCTCATCGTAGTTAAAAAATATGTGTGCTTAGAGCGACGGAGATTATTAGTTTAATCGTTTATTTCAATTGCTCCTTCATTTTTTTCATTCATCTTTTTCAAGTGCTGCTTTTTTTTTTTTTTTTTACTTTTTGGATTTTATTTCCATCTGGACCATCTCTGTCCTGGCCTGATAAAAATTTTAGCCCGAATTATATACTCAAGAAGGGCTGATCATTTTACTCACGTTCTGACAGATGCCTCGGTAACTTTAAAAAAAAAAAAAAAAAAAAAATGTAATAAGCAAGCCTATTTTAAAATAAATAATTACATAAAATGTTGTTAGATTTTATCTATTTATTTATTTATTTATTTATTTATTCATTTATTTATTTATTTATTATTATTTTTTTTTCCAGATAGACAGTTCAATAATTTTGCAACAGGTAGTGTCACCATTTACATGAAAATAAACAAATAAATAAATAAACTTTTTTGTTGTATTTTATTTATTTTTTAAGAGACTAGTTTTTTTTCTAGACGCACAGATACTTTGAGATACTGTAAGAAACGTAAGTGCTATGAGTTACACACATTGGGTATGTACCCAAAGAGAAAAAATAAATAAATAAATGCACTGAAATCTTAATTTACACACACACAAAAAAAAAGAGACGCTGCTGATTAAATAATGCTGAGACATCGCGCTCACGTTGGGTATCTGAGAGTATGAGTATGAGTATGGACATGAGAGTAGGTTTTTATCAATATATTCATTTTATTTTATTTTATTTTAATGAGGAAGTCTCTTGAGATGAGCAATATCTCTTATGTAACTGGTCAAAATGGCCCCACAATTACACACACTCCATTACACACACACACACACACACACAAATACACTAAGAGGACAAAAAAAACACTAGGATATACACTGATACAACAATGTGGTCGTGTCCCCAGGTCTGATGCGGGCATCCAGGTTTGTAGAAACAGAAGCTGTGTCAGTTCTGAGTTTTATCCCATACGAGGACGCGCAAAGATTTTATTAAAGAAATATAAACAGGGTGTAAGACACATCCATGAGATCACACACCACATCTTTCTTTATATTTCTGTTTCCCCATGTTCATTATTCCTGGTTACTGATTACAGGAGCAGCGTAGAATCCTGGAGTTGGGAATCACCGGCCCGGAGGGACACGTGCTGAGCCGCCCAGAGGAGGTACATCACACCGATTTGTGTTTACACTTAAACCCCGCTTTACCAGATCAGTATACCTAATAAACTGGCAGCTCAGTGTATGGAGGTTATTCAGGAGAATTTGAGCTGCTTGTTCGACGTGATCATGTGCAGCTACAGTTAACGTGGGATGTCGCGTCACGTACTGATAAACGTCCCAAACATACACACGCTGTTATTTTAGTTACAGCAATGTTGGAGTATTGGCAATGAAACCTTTTCTTTTTAAATCTCCCGCTATAAAACAGATCATTTTGGTTCTAGGATTGTAAAATCCTCGATGCACGCACTGACGAAAATGTCCGCATCACAAAAATGAAATTCTGTATTAATCCGCCAGGCTTTAAAAACCGATAAAAGCGTTACACTTAAGCCATTCATCTCTCCACAGAATACCTTCGTCTTTGTCTGTTGTGTTGCTTAGCAACCAAAGCGTACTGTTAACAGACTTCGTTGCATAGCAGGAGAATTGGTCATTTTGCGACTGTTGTTAATGATAAATTAAATTATTTATTTACAGTGATTTTATCATGGGTAAGATGGTTTTATTCCACTTCACGTCATGCCCGGGAACGCCCTTACCCGAATTTCCAAACTCTCAGAGTTCCTAGTCGTAAAGTCATCAGGTTCTCCTCAACCCCGACGTCAAATCAAAATGGCCGCTCACAGCATCAGCAGTAAATAAAGTAGTACTTCTTTACTTTAAATGAGTTATATTGTATATATAAGTGTTTATTTTAGATCAATCATCGTACAGACAGAGTCACTTGTTAAATCTGTAACACTGACTATACAGTTTGTTGTTTTGAGAAGGTAACTAGATTGACGCTAACATAGCCGAACATGGAGGCGTCCATGTTTTACACATTTTGTAGCTCGCTCGCACGCACAGAATTCGAATTCTGACTTCTCACGTCTGAGTTCGCGAGTTCGAACGTAGCATTTGTCCTCCTTGGTTTTCTCTCTTGCCCCCCTTTCATTTGCGACCTGATTGTTCAGGAGCTAAAAATGTGCTTGACGTCACTCGCAGCTTTCCTTACAAGGTCCATGTTTTTCTTTGGAAGCTCCTCTGTGACCAAGAAAATGCCGGAGCTTCCCATAGGACTGCATGTAAAATGCGCTCTGGAGACGGAGAAGGAACATCGATCTGCGTCATTTCCCCCAGCAGACTGAAGTGTCTTAAGTTTAGACGTGAGACATGGGGGTCGGAGTTAATGAAGGAATGGAAAGGAAGGAATTTACGGATAGTTAGCTAGTGTGGATGAGTTTTCTAACTCCATTTAGGGTAAAGACTTTTGCACACTATACAAAGGGACTTCATGCCGAATCTGGGATGCAACAGCGCTAACACAAATCCCTTGGTGTCTAGGTGGAGGCCGAGGCGGTGAACCGCTCCATCACAGTGGCCAATCAGACCAACTGTCCTCTTTACATCACCAAGGTGATGAGCAAGAGCGCCGCTGATGTCATCGCCCAGGCCAGGAAGAAAGGTTTGGACTTCAATAACAGGGTTAGAGTGGCTTAGCCTAAAAGTAAAAAAAAAAAAAAAAAACCTGTGTGTGACTGAAACCACATGAGACGGATGAAATTTTTGATCAGTCATTCGTAACACACAACACCGCGTGACTCACTTTCACTTGGCTGAACTCCATTATTTGATATTATATAGCCGAGACTCCAGAATTAGAGCAGATGATTGCTGTATGATTACACGCTAGCGCTGGACTGATGTGACGTGATTGGTCGTCGCAGGCACTGTGGTGTACGGGGAGCCAATCACGGCCAGTCTTGGCACAGACGGCTCGCACTATTGGAGCAAAAACTGGGCCAAAGCTGCAGCGTATGTGACCTCGCCACCCCTGAGTCCGGATCCCACTACGCCCGACTATCTCAACTCCCTGCTGTCATGGTGAGAGGCGCTTTTTTTTTTTCTTCATACTCAGTCTCGACATGTATTTCTGCTACGTTTTTTTAGTCCTAATTACAAAATAAGCATTGGCCAGTGCCAGTCTGGAACCACTGAAGAGTGAGTCTGAAAAAGGAAGAGAGTGAAGTCATGGGTGGCACTGGGTTTAGAAAGCGAACCCACCCTGTTACGGGGCAGAAAAGATCCTCTTTCTGTGGCTCTTTTCTTTTTCAGTATTCGCACACATTTAGAAGTCTTAGAATATACGCTGGGAGTAACCTTTTTCCATCTCTGTTTTAATCTTAATCTTAGTCATACTGTATAAACTCATAACTACACACTTTCCCTGTTACTCTCGCTGAATAATACACGTGCGGTTTAAAATAAGTAACTGAGTAACAAGCCAGAGGTTAAAACCGTTAGCTTGGGTAACATTAATGGGACAAAAACTAATCTTTTCTAACCTGTTCAGACTAGAAGTTTTTGAAATATCCAACACACTTCAGTTTTCTAAAATTTTGAAACACATATGTAGATGTTGATATGGTGATGTTTTCCGTAAGAGGTTTATTTAACATTTATGGAAGGAGTCTCCAGTATCAGCTGTAAAGCTGTAACTTTTCCGGCATCTTCATGACAGAGGAGTTTATGCTCTTTTTTTGTGGTTTTTTTGGTACCATGACAAGCAGGTACCTATAGACAAACATGTTCCTATAGAAATGTTGTGTTCTACGCTGCAAGTTATTAATATTATTTTAAACAAATTGGCTGTGTTCTCTGGGTGGGAGGGGCATACTCTTTCTCTCTTGTCAATCACGGTGACACTGTGTATGCGGAAGGCTAGATAGCTCTAGATAGCGGTTTGAGGAAACGTAGGTGTCTTGGAGGAAGCATGCGTTAGACTTCACCCTGTTCGGTAGCTGTTGTAGGATTGGGGAGAGCTGGCTGGTGGCTGGGAATTGTCCAAGACAATGGAGAAATTAGGGAGCAAATGGGGGAAAAAAAAACAAGTTGGCATATTTACTGAATTTCCTCCATGTCTGCGCGTCTACAGTGGCGACCTCCAAGTGACGGGCAGCGCCCACTGCACCTTCAACACCGCGCAGAGAGCCGTGGGGAAAGACGACTTCACCCTCATCCCCGAGGGAACCAACGGCACAGAGGAGAGGATGTCCATCATCTGGGACAAATGTGTGGTGAGTGGGACATACTGAAGCTTTTTGAGCTAAAAAAAAAAAAAAAAAAAGTTCTAATAAGATGTTCTGTAACAACTACAGATTACCCATAATGCACCTGGATGGATGCAGGGGTTAGTGAGTGAGGCATAATGGGGATATTTTAATCTTACTTGAGTGCATCTGTAAAGGGAGATACTTTTACCATGTTACAGTCAACTGTGACTGAATATACAATGAAATATCAAATAGTACAAGTGTTTACAAGGCAGTTATGCCCTAAACTATGTAGAGCATATCAAAATAAAGAATTTCAAAGAATATAACGTAGAATGTTAATTTAAAAAATGTTATTTTACATTTCAGTTTTTAGTATTTTTGGTGTGTTTGTGTTTTATTTGTGTAAGCAGTATTTTGCTCTGTGAGAATTTGGCCCCATGTCACATCTAACAGATGACCCCTGTATAGTGTGTGTGTGTGTGTGTGTGTGTGTGTGTGTGTTTGGAGTGTATATATGAAATATGGTTTGAAAACAATTACCAAAAAATTTTTATAGGATATCTCGAACAAAATGATTTGTCTCGATTTGACATTTTTTTGGGAAACAACTGAGAAATGTTTTAGTGTTTTAGTCCACTTGAATCTTTTTTTTTTTTTTTTTTTTTTTTTTGGAGCTCACAGCAGATTGCATGACGAACGATTTAGTCTTTTGATCGCGCTCTCTCTCCTTCAGGTGTCTGGGAAGATGGACGAGAACCAGTTTGTGGCGGTGACCAGCACAAACGCAGCGAAGATCTTTAACCTGTACCCCCGCAAGGGCCGCATCGCCGTGGGATCAGACGCGGACCTGGTGCTGTGGGACCCCGACCTCACCAAGATCATCTCGGCCAAGAGCCACAATCTGGTGAGCTCAAGTGCTTGCTCGAGAGTGGCGCGAAGAAGGCGGGGCCTGTTGTGATAAACGAATGTAAATAGAGAGCGACTACCAGTGGGAGTGAGACTCTTCACAATATCCGTGAAATATCCGTATTCATCTGGTTCCTATGACAAAATGCATTCCTATCTGAGATGGAGGAGAAATTGATGGTTGCGATGTAAGCATCATTTTTTTACTAGTCTAAATCAGGCGAACACCAGAACATAACGTATTAGCTGTTAATTACGATAAAACTATACTGATTTTCTTTCTAACATTATGCTAGGACCAGGTCTGGGTAACAGTTAGTTAATCAATTGATGAAGAAATGCGCGTGCTACGTTCGTTCTCCGCGGCGGTGCGGTTCTTTAGGCAGCCGAGAGCACAGCAGTCACACTCGTACCTGAGAGCATCTGAGCAGCGTGGTCGCAGTCCACTTCCAGATGAGATGAGACTCTAATGAGGAAGCGGTTTGACTCGGATTCTCGACTCACTGCAGGAAGCGAATCAAACATGCCGTGCGTTTTGGGTTTGCAGATGCGAGCTGAGAAACCGAGCCAAAGGACAGAGTGGTGGCGCTGCAGAAATACCATGTGCTCTGGAGCTTTGGATCCGATAAACAAAGAGAAAAATAAACTCTGTATGCGGCACCCAGAAGGTTTCATCTTAGTCGTATTAACCTATTCATGTAATTAACGAGTCACTTATCGAGCGCCGTCTCCGTGGTCTGCATGCCGCGTGCACGTCGGTAATCGTTCGTTTAGCTTTTTTCCATCGCCGTATTTCTGAGCAGTGCGTTTTCAGCCCTGCACGCACCTCCAACCACGATTTATTTATTTATTTATTTATTTATTTATTTTTGCTTTTCGGTTCAATTACGTATACATACTGCGAAACCAAAGCAGATAGCAAAAACCAAGACTATAAAGATAAAACCTTTTAAAAATACAGATAAAACCTTTTAAAAATATAGCTCAAAGTGCTATAAAGAAAAATTAGCATGAATATATATATATATATATATATATATATCTTCATGCTAATTTTTCCTTATAGCACTTTGAGCTATATTTTGAAAAGGTTTTATCTGGAACAGTAAAACGTAGAGTTATAAAGTATAAAGCTAGAAACCTTAATTATCTAAAGAACTCTTTTTTTAAAGTGTGCCAAGAAAACTCACGTCAGTGACACCTACTAGCGGCCAACGTAAAGCAAATCTGCGTGACGTGACGAAAAAAAAACAAAAGACAAATAGGACTGTATTTTCACAATGATACAGTCCTGAGGTTGATGAGGAAAATGAGGTGTGATGGGTGAATTTTATAATGGCATCAATTTTACAGAGTCTTTTTGCAAACTGTTGGAGTTTTATGGCGGGGGTTTTTTAGTATCGACTGCAAGTGATTGGTCGTGTTGTCCAGCAGAGTCTGGGTGTGGAGCTCTGACTCATGGTTCAACGCTGATGTCATGCTAAAACGCTGCCCAAGTGTTGGGTCATAACTCAACTGACTGTTGGCAGCCATAACAGGATGTATGTGTGTGTGTGTGTGTGTGTGTGAATTGGGCTAAATGCATCCTGTATGCTCATGAACTATACACCACAGCGCTGGCCTAATTTTCTATAACAGCAACTCGGACAGAAGTGCAGCTACAGATCACGGGCTTATGTTAACGCGCTTGTTTTTAATGTTACCGTTTCTATAGTAACAGAAACACTCCACGTAATCTATGACAACTAATAACTGATTAAAGCGACATGCCTTTATTAAACGCTATTTAATAATGAAAATGGGTAATTGTTGGAAGGAGTCTCCAGCGTCAGAGCTTTGCGACACTCAGAGGCGAAGCTGTAACTTTTCCGACATCTTCAGGAGAGAGGAGGTTACGCTTCTTCGCAGTTTTTCAGTAACATGACAGCAAGCTGCACTTCAAGAGAGAGAGAAGAAAGAGCGGCTGGAGAGGAAATGACCGTTTATAGCTGCTATGAAGTAAATGATAATATGACGTGTAACTGAAAATGGATAAAAAGTACGTCATTATTTAGTAAATAAAAAAAAATTGTTGGCAAACTGCTGTGGTGTAAGAGGAACAAAACACTTCTGGACGTGCTGTTATTAGCAAATGAGCACGTTGTTCCACAACGTGAAATGTAACTACAAATGGATAAAAAAAAGTACAACTATAGATCTATAAGAAATATGCTCACATATGGTGTATTTTATATAAGTATTAATGGATTTGACGATTTTCTTTTTTCACTTTATTTTCCGTTCAGTCAGGAAGGATACCATTCCGTGAGGTACAGGAAAATTGGCCACTGTGTGTGTGTGTGTGTGTGTGTGTGTGTGTGTGTGTGTGTAAGCGCAGACTGACTTCATGCTGTTTTTACCTCAGTTGGGACTTAGCATGCTATCATTAGCTGTGTGGCAGCAATATTTAGTGCGCTGGTCACGCCGACTTCCACAACACACACCCTGCTGACTTTCTTTTCTTTTCACACGAGATCACAAAAACAAAAGCAACGTAGCGCATCGTTAGCATTACAGTGGATAAACGCTGTTAGCACTGATCAAGGCAATGGTTTTGGAGCCATCAGTCGCTTGAAATAACAAAACCACTCGTTTAACGCGAACATGATGTCGATGGCGTTTTCTCTTTTTAACCTCACAACATATTTTTCCAAATATGTTTCCAAATTGTAAACTTTTTCAAACACCTGTTACTGGTCTCTTTCTTAACACTAAGCTAATAAGGCGCAAAACACAGAAGAAGAAAGATTGACCGAGGCGGAAAACAGAACGGTGATGACTGATGAGTATTTGTGGTACAGTAGAAGGAAAAATAAATTGGGTTGGAGTCCTGGACTGCTTTGGCTCCAGAAAACCAGAACCACTTGTTGAAAAAGTAAGACAGGAGTGAACGAGCGAAGGAGAACAGGGACAAAACGGTGAGGGGGTGGCACAAGAAAAGTTAGATGTACGTTACAGCTGGGAGATTTGACGATAAATATATGGTGATTAATATGCTGTGCATAATCTTCATATCACATCGTTAGTATGCCAGTAACACACCCCATAACACACGCCCTTACTCACAGTAGCATGTATCATTAATGTTGTGCTAATCTTTACATTATTCCAAATCTTCTGTTATTTTTTGTCAATGTTTATTCAAATTATAAGTTGTATACATTAAAATGCTATTTTTAATTATTTTATTTATATAATAAAATATATTATAACAATTATTTGTATTAAATAATATATATTTAATCATTTAAAATATATTTTTATATATTATTATATCAGATCATATTTAAAATATATATCTATATAGTCTTTATATTTACATATATTTAAAAAAAAAAGGGGGGTTCATTAAGTTTTGTTATATTTATTTTTCAATGCAGAAACGTAGATTAAATGCACTTGGAAAATTTTTAACCCTGAAGAGTTCTTTGAGTTCTTTGCAGGAAAATATCCACTCCCACCTGCTGTTACCTGTAACAATTGTGTGTGTGTGTGTGTGTGTGTGTGTGTGTGTGTGTGTGTGTGTGTGTGTGTGTGTGTGTGTTCCTGTCCCTGGTGTGTAGGCGGTGGAGTACAACATCTTCGAGGGCATGGAAGTGCGTGGAGCACCGCTGGTGGTCATTAGCCAGGGAAAGATCGTACTAGAGGACGGAACCCTGCACACCACTGAGGGCTCAGGACGCTACGTGACCCGAAAACCGTTCCCTGACTACGTCTACAAGAGGATAAAAGCCCGCAGCAGGGTAAGAAACAGATTGTCTATGCTAGCCTTGCTAAGTTAAGCCCAGATATACGTTATGTTTAAAGTATCAGCATACTTCACCTGATTAATTGAGATTAATTCCAAAACACAGTGGGCCTCATTTATCATCGTTTATCAATGAAGTTGCGTGTAAATGTTCCTGGCAAGTCAGTCGCAGAAATACTAAGCATGTTCACGTGATAGCTGATATCCATTTAGCCACGCCCACAGAACTCCATGAGAGGCAAAGCTCAGAGAGTGGTGAAAGTGACAAAACGATGACTTAACTGTTGAAAGACTGCCTCTTAAGCACGGCGTACGCTAAATCTTCCAGTAACGCAGCTCAGCCACTGCAGTGTGCCGGCTATCATAGACACACACCGATGCTTCTCATTTTATAAGGTGCCATTACTTTTGTCCTGATGGAATGGATAGTCTTATTTGTTTTGCATCACTTTCGTATGACGTGATCGAGTTTCGCAAAATGTTCAGTACATCGGCGTGTCGTTGAAATAAATGTTCAGTGAACTCGAGAGTGTTCTTTCAAAACTTAGAAGTTTTGAAACTTGTTAAATTTGTTGAAGTAGGTACCTCGTAAAAGTATTTTGTATCATATTCTTTATATTTCTTTTATTCCTATAACAGCGTGTCCTGAAGAGGGTTATCCCTCTTAAACCACAGCACTTTTCCCATTACGGTTTTGTATTAGTTAAAGAATGACACATCATCCTTTTTTTTTTTTTTTTTTTTATCTATTTACAGTTACATTTAATGTTGTGGAACATCAGACGAGTTCATAAGTTATGCGTAAACTCAAAGCGTAAACTCCTCTCTCTAAAACTAGAATTATAGCTTTACGGCTGACAAAGTGCTGACACTGGAGACTCCTTCCAGAAATGTTGAATAAACGTGTCCTTACAGAAAACTTCACCCATTACGACGAGCGCGTTAATATAAACGTGTGATTTGCAGTTTGCACTGCTGTCCGAGTTACAGAAATCTTTTGACTGATCCGATTAGAAACTTCAGCAGTGCTGTGATGTAAATACGGATTTTATTTTCGATTTGTATGTCTGTGTTCTGCAGCTTGCTGAGTTGAGGGGCGTTCCTCGTGGCCTGTACGACGGGCCGGTGTGTGAGGTCACCGTTACTCCCAAGGCTGTTACCCCTGCTTCTTCAGCCAAAACGTCTCCGGCCAAGCAGCAAGGACAGCCTGTCAGGAACCTGCACCAGTCTGGATTCAGCCTCTCTGGTGAGTCTAGAACCTAGAACTACAATAGATCTTTACAGTTAGTGTATACAGTGCACTTAGCTGCATTTAGCATCCTGTGAGGTTACTGTATTAGAGCTCTGCTAGGGGTGTAAAAAGGTTACCTCTAGAACCCGAAGTTTGTAGCTCTGCGAATCTTTAAAAGTTATAGTGTCTCTCTATCAGAGAAACCATTCAGGAACCTAAGAACCCTTACCTGTCCAAAACACACTTGAGGAACCTTCAGAGTAGAGAAAGTCTCCAGATGCTGGAGGCACAGTATTTCATCCTACTGTATACAGGATATACTCATAGAAAAGGAAGGATCTGGAACCCTCTGGGAGAACCCTTAAGTGTTCTATGTAGAACCACACGACAAACAGAAGGTAAAACAAGTAAAGCAAAAAGTTTACTTTTTAAGTAAAACACTTTTACGAAATATTTTCTGAAAATGTTCTCCTTTTAGAAAACTAAGCTCATCTGGAACCATCTGGGGAACCCTACAAGGTTCTCTTCAGAACCTTACAACAGAGGATTCCTTAACAGAGAGGGTTCGAAATCGAACACTTTTAAAAAACTATTCTCCAAAAGTGTCCTACCTGGAACGCGTTTAGAAAATTGAAAAACTCTAGAACCCATACGATTTCTGGGTATAACCTTACAACAGAATACTTCATCCATCCTGTGAGACTTTTAGGAAGCCCAGAAGCCCTTCACCTATTTAAAGAACTTTTGAAGAACCCGTTATTTCCGGGAGTACAGTATCCCTCTGGAAAAACCCTGAAAGCTACTATGTAGAACCCATCACGAGAGTGTTTATCTTTTATGATAATAATAATAATAATAATAATAATAATAATAATTGACAATAACAGGAAGCCTTAAAGGTTGCGTGTAAATGATACAATAGAGTGTTCTCCTAACAAAGAAGATTACAAGTAACAGCCCTTAAGAAAGCCAAGCATCCTTACCCATCCTCAAGGAAGAGTGACATTTCATACCTTGCTCTTGTCTATACTTGTCACACTATCATTTATAGTAGAGACCCGCTTGGAAATCCAGAACGGTTACCCATTCGACCCGTAAGGAACGCTTTTTATTAACGAGCTTAGGATTCAAATCACTGGAACTTGACTATAATGCAAGTCTGTGATTATAGCTCTGTTAAGGATGACATTATCTCTCTGGGAAGAAAGAGTGTCCCCGTTCAGAGACGGGTCTTAGACACAGACCCTCGGGGAAAGAACCCTTAAAGAACCGCTTTTTTATTATGGAGTTTGTGGAAGGAATGACTCTTTGACACTAACACAGGTTTCATGTTTGGGCTCCTAGAAAAAAAACATTCTCTTGAAGCATTCTTTGCTTTGTCCCTCTGGAAGGAAAGAGACTCTCCCCTTAAAACGGTTTCCAAAACAAGTTGCACTGTCAGTGAATCCTTTATTTATAAGAGTGTAGTCCAGTATAAGTCTATGCTCAATAACCATGTCCCGGAGTCGCGTCACGGAGGCCGAGGCCTGGAACAATAGCAGGATGCGTCGATGTGATGTCGTTAGTGATATGCTCTGAAACACAATAACAGCTCGCAGTTCCTGAGAGAAACACGGTCCTCCTCGCCTGACGTAGGTGTTTGCTCCCATTTTCTTGTTCGCAGGTGCTCAGGTTGACGATAACGTTCCCCGTCGCAGCACTCAGCGCATCGTGGCACCCCCTGGTGGCAGGGCTAACATCACCAGCCTGGGTTAGCGCTCTCGGCTCCCTGCAGGAGATCAGGGGGTTGGGGGGTGTTTACAGGTGGAGGTGTTTCCGAAACCAACGCTAGGTCCAGAGTCGAGACTCTCCACTCCCGAAACCCACTAACCCTCCTTTAATCTCATAGTCCCTTACTTTTACCCTGTTTTCCCCTCCTTGCCCCAAACCCTAAACCCTCTCCTTGAGGAGAAATTTAGCGAAAAAGAAGTATTTGCCTCATGTGAAGATAAAAGGAAAATAATTAACACTCCATATTTGAGCACCTTGATTGTATGATTTAGCATTTTTATACTGTATTTTTACCTATCATGTGTCATTTTATATATTTTTTTTCTTTATTTAACACCTTTTTTTTTTTATCGGAGGGGTCCAGATAATAGGCTAAGCAGTTATTGTTTACCATTACAACTTTATTTAACAAGGTGAGTGGCATATAGAGTCCTAGCTTTGAGCACATCCGGTGGCATAAAGTTGCTTTTCTGTCATTGTAGGGTTTTATATCGTCTTCTGTAAGCCCACGAAGGGACTGTTAATATTCATTGCATAATTGGCTAAATGAAGTTAAAGTAAGAGCGAAAGTGTATTTCGGCCATTTTTTTTTTTTTTCCGTAGCACGCGAGAGCTAACGCGTATAAACGGTGGCTTTTTTGACCAGAAACTGAAAACGTTCACTTATTCATTTGGCACAAATGAAAAACATCAGGACATCTAATCAACCTACGAGCAAAGCGAAAGGTGGAGTCCTCTCGAATTTGGCCACATGATCTGAATAAATGAAATCCATATGAGGAAGCATATGCGTCAGTGCTTCAGCGTTAGGTGCGTGATTGGTAGTTGATGAAGCGTGCGCTGTTTAGTCATTTTACAGGTGAGGTATTTGGAAATGGGCGCCCCCGTGTGAGGACACTTCTGGCTTGTTGTGATTAAGGGTCAGGAACGCAAATCAGGAAGACGCTGATGCGAACTTAAGAAATTACAGAGAGGAGTGTCCGAGTTTGTAAGGTTTGCATCGTTGCCGTTGTTTTCTGTTCACGTAAAATGTGGATTTGTTGGCATCGTAACTTCTGCCGTTCCTGTAAAGCGAGATTTCGGGGCCAAATCTGTCATCTTGGCTTATTATAATTGTGCTTCGCTTTGCAATGAAATTTAGCAGGTTCTGAGTGTTTTTTTTTTTGTTTTTTTTAATTATTTTCAATTCTGCCATGGCATTCTGTGTTAATGAATGTGATAATATGGATACGGCATTTTTACATCGATGGAAATGAAAATGTAATATCTTATGATTTCGACTAACCTTAACACTTAGCTTTATGCCTGTGCCTAAAGTAACAGGAGTGTACTGATCCTTTTAAGCTTTTTTTTTTTCTTTCTTTTCTTTTTTTTTCTCTTCTATAATCTTATTAAAGTTGCTGATGAAAAAAAAAAAAAGAAGGCTATAGACGTAGAATAGCCGAAGTAAACCGATGCAAAGGTGCCAGATTTTTCTTCTCAACCCCTTTCCGCAAGGGTCTTGTTCGAGATTCTGTGTCGCAGTGCCATTACAGGGGTGTCGACGTCAATGTTAGTGATGTAGTGCAATGGACGATCATTTACAAATAAGGGACTTTCGCCACACTGAAATACGCATCAACTGACCGGGTTTTCCAAAAAAAAAAAAAAAAAAAAAAAAAAAAAA
>CM040991.1:21444887-21468851 GCA_022985145.1 Pangasius djambal
TTTTTTTTTTTTAAAAGCTGTTCCATGCTGTAAGATAAAACACATGTTTGTTTCTGTCTCTGTTCAACTGGAAATGGTTCAACATGTCGTCATGCATAACGCTTTCTCATCTTCGGTGACATGATGTTCTCCACTTGTCTGGGGGTTGCATGTTCTCGAAGGTTCTGTGTGTGGTGCAGATCCAGAGCTGGATAGATCTATACAACACCACACTCCCGGAAAAAAAAAAAAAAAAAAAAGAATTAACCCACAGAGCCGCTGGTGTCTGCATGCATGTGCATTAAGCTGATATTAAAAAAGACATGCCTTAAGCTTCGGGCTTTGCCTCCTCACATCATCATCATCTAGTATAGCTTTTAACATTCATAGCACACACACACACACACACACACACACACACATATACTTAACGTACCTCATTCTGTAAACCTGTATGTTTTATATGCCTCTAGTATGTGATGTAAGTGAAACGCTGTCTGCTGACTGGGGCTGAGGGACGTTTCAGCCTGAGTTTGCTATGCTGTTAGAATCCTTCCTCTATCTTCACTCGCCCCCTTTTTTTCCCCTCCAAACCCCGCTGTTGGCTGGTCGATCGTGTCTGTGGGGTTTGAGGATGTTCGCTCGCGCTGAAAAGTGTGTAATGGATGGTGATGTAAAAAAAAAAAAAATGGTGGTTTGACAAAAATAAAAAAGGTAAAAAAAAAAAAAAGGTTGTATTTCTGTCTCTTGATGGTGATGTATTGTGTATTATGTATAGTGTTGTATTGTGTATGTATTGTGATGTATTGTGTATTATGTATTGTGACGTATTGTGCATTGTGGGAGCTGACTCTATGCAGCCACCTTTTAAGGCAGTGGAAGCTCAGCTATTGGGAAGGTTGCTTGGAAGGTTGTGAGTTCAAATCCCAGCACCACCAAGCTGCCTGTGTTGGGTCCTGACCCCTTAACTGCTCAGTTGTATCCTGGGTCAGTTGGAAGGTGCTTTGGATAAAAATATCAGCCAGATGAAGTAAATGTAAAATGGGAAGTGACAACAAACAGGAACGTTTCAGCAGGCAGATAGAAAAAAAAAGGTAGGTACACATGACTTTTTCCCAAAACGTCCGTGTGATGCTACGTAATAATTAGCGCCTCATCCAAAGTTTAACCGACCAAAGAGCTCACAGTCCCGCCCACTTGGTTTCTATTGGCTCACACTTGAGCTCACAGGTCAGTTCACGGCGGTAAAGTCGATACGAAGCGAAAGCTACCACGTCCCACGTCCTTTCCCCTTCAGTGACTTGGCTTTTCTGTTGAGTAGATTTTAGGCTGCTTTAGCTGAAAAAGCAGAAAAAATTAGATTTCGGCTCCCATATCGCTGTAAAATGGGTCAAAGATCATTTTTTTAAAAATGCAATGGATAAACCGTAAATGCTGGCACCTCTGGATTAGCAATGATTTTTTTTTTAATTCATCGTGTCATACATCCCCTTATATTCATTCATTCACGAGACAAATATCTTTTTTTTTGTCACATGCCATCTTGTGATTGGTCAAGACAATTAGTCAACACTTTAGTTTTTTTTTTTTAAAAACACAGACAGCAAAGCTTAAAAAAAAACAAAAAAACAAACAAAAAAAATAAAAATAAAACTGTGAACGCATCCTTCCAGGTGAGCCACAATCCAATCATGCCTCATTTTACGCTTCCAGGTTTTCTTTAGACTGATGCTTTTTCAATCCTGGGATTTGAACACACAACCTTTTTTCGTCATTACCATAAAATACCAACTAGAACTAATTGTTAATGTCGTCAGGTAAGAAAGAAATCTAAATTTCAGAGCCATCTCAATAGACTGGCGAGGCTTAATCGAAAGCTTACTTTACTGTCATGATCCCTGTTCATCCGTATAATAAAATGAATTGCAGATTGCGTGTTTAAACAGCAATAGACAAAGATGAATTGCGTGCAAACGTTTTGGCGCCGCGAGACGCGCCACCTGCCCTCACACAAGCAAGGAAAACACTGAAGTTACTGTTGATGAGGGGAAAATATCCATTTAATCAGAAACAGCTTTAAGCTCTGAATAATAACGTGCAGCATTGATAAAACAAAAAACATTGACGTAAGAACAATCGCTAATAGCATCATTTATTTCAGAGTGCTTTTGAAAATACACTCGAATAATTCATTGCTCAGTATAACCATAACATCAAAATACAGTAGAGACGGAAAGATGATGATGGACCACTAGGTGGCTCTGTACACCTCCTTAGAGCTTTTCCCCCTTTTTCTATTCTTTAGTGCTCAGAAGTCCATTTAGTCTGGTCACACGTCCATATTTAGGGTAAAATCCAAAAACCTGAGTCTGCTATCAAGAACTGATATTCCACCTGTTATCGAAAAAAAAAAAAATCAATCAAAATAATAATAGCACCGATCCGATATCCAAAACAAGACAACAAGACTGGTGCTCATTGGATAATATGAGAGGAAAATATCAGATGAAAAAACAAAATATTCCAAGGCGCTCACATGGTTAAGTGTAAAAGGCCTTTATTAAATTGGGCGAAATCATAAAAACATTAAAAAGAAATCGTTGATCAACGCGTTTCGGCTTTGGGTGTGTTTCAGGATACACCCACTGTCCACAAGAGCACTCTTTAACTGTGTGCAATCAGTAGAACATCAACAAGGTAGTGCGGAGTTATCACCCGCTCCTGAAAATAAAACATGGCTTGGTTCTTCAGTGGGTCATCTTAGATGTGGACGATGCAATCATTGTGAGAATACGGTAAAAACAAACGTGTTTTTTTTTTATGTGTTTTCTGGTAAAGTGTATCCAAGTGAGTCTCTCTAATTCGGTAATTGCTGTACTGTAATTCTTCTTATGCAGTTTATAAGTTGGAATGTGAATGTGGACATTTTTATATCGGTCAGTATTGCACAAATGGAAGTTGAGATTGAGAGTGGCCGAACATAAACATGCTCTTCGCACTAAACATGTGGTGAATCCAATGGCAAGGCGTTTAAAGAGGTGGCTCATGGTAGTGATGATTCGTACCCAGGACTCCATCAGTGGACGGTGGGTAGATTTTAACCAACTGTATTTTTGCGAAAACTGTGATGAATTTCCTGGTTGCACAATTGCACTATTTGTCCGTATAGTACACAGTAATAGAAGGGATTTATTTACAATCGCACTCTCCGGTGTCACCCAGATGAGGATGGGTTCCCTTCTGAGCCTGGTTCCTCTCGAGGTTTCTTCCTCATATCGTCTCAGGGAGTTTTCCCTCGCCGCCGTCGCCTCTGGCTCGCTCGTTAGGGATAAATTCACATATTTACAATATATTTATTTGTGAATCCATTTATTTCTGTAAAGCTGCTTTGTGACAATGTCCATTGTTAAACGCGCTATACAAATAAAACTGAATTGAATTGAATTGGTAGCTCCCTTAAAGTGATTGGAATTGAATCTATCCCATGTACTATACGAGGCGGGAAGATTAAAACGTCTTTTACAACGGGAGACCTTTTGGATTTATACACTTACGGGTACGAAGTTACCTGGTGTTAATGAGGAAACTGATTTTTTTTTACCATTCTTGTAGTAATTATCATTGTGTCATTTTGTTACGATGTTTCATTTGTGTGTGAGATGGTTGGTTATAGCCACTCCCACTCCCACTCCCACTCCCACTCCCACCAGCTGCGTTGATGTTCTACTGATTGCACACAGTTAAAGAGTGCTCTTGTGGACAGTGGGTGTATCCTGAGGAAGGCCGAAGCCGAAACGCATTGATCAACGATTTTTTTTACTGTTTTTCTGATTTCGCCCAATTTAATAAAGGCCTTTTACACTTAACCATGTGAGCGCCTTGGAATATTTTGTTTTTTTTTATCTGATATACTTTGTTATATCTATTATTTTTGCAGTGTAATTGATTTAAAGCTTCTTTTTTTTTTCTAAGAAAGCAATATCACATGATACTCAAGATTTTGGTATCAGTATTAGAAAAGAAAAAGAGGTATTGTGCCATCTCTAAATGATAGAATTTTGTCAAGTTAGGTAGAAAAGCACACAATTTATCATAAATAAGTTAAAAAGCTTGTTCTTATTAGCAGAAAACGTGACATTTCTAGGAGAATAAAGTACAGCTGCTTATCACTGATAGATGCGTGATGCTTGTCAAACTGAGAAGTTGGTTAGAACGTTTCATAATGTTTTTGACGTGTATTAAAAGATTAGACCGGGACATTAACAGAGGCGAAGTCTTGAAGTATGTAATGTAGTTGAGTATCATTACTTTAATAAAAAAAAAAGAATGAACTTTATCTCACTGAAATGTGCACAAACTCGTCTGAACTAAGATGCTGTATTTCATTCAAGTGTGGCATATGGAGCCTTTGAGAGGAGAACTGTGCCTGGTTTCGTCATTTATGCTCTCAGTGTTTATTTTGTGGCTGAGGAGTTCTCCTGGAGCTTTTATTCGGGCCCTTTGCAGTCTGCGAGAGAGTGATAATGGATTTCCTCTCCATGTATGTGCTTCTATCTGTTGCTCATTTACAGCCTAGAGTTGAGGAACGTTTCTCCTCAGGGGGTGCAGCATAGCTGAATGAGCAACATGCTTATGGAAAAATGAGATATAGTCAGGAGAACCTCAGGAGAACGACAGAGGGGGAAAACTAACACACCTGCCTAATGGGTAGGACGAGGGGATCGAAATGGAAGTGCAAAACATTGTATTTTCTGGAAAAAAAGAGGAGAGAGAGAGAGAGAGAGACAGAAGTGCTCTACCATGCTCGAGTGGCCTTTTTGATAGTGTTTATTATTTTTGTTAACGACCAAGAAAATGAAAGGTTTACGAACAAAGATAAGCAAGAAAACATCCAGATGTACAAGGACTAACTTGATAGCAGAATGTGCACCCTATTCCTGTTTTGTCAAACCTGTCAGTGATAAATTTTGACCCCCTACACGGATTTATCAAACATTTCAAAGTGATTGTCTCAGTTTAAACAATGTTTTAGCTTTTAATAAGTGATGATGAACCTTGCTAGTGGACTCAGGCTTCTGGACCCTCCACTTTTCCATAAAGATCGCATGCGTCATGTCTCACACAGCCTGTCCTCCCTTCATGCCTTTCATGTCCACAAAGACGGGATGAGTCTCAGTGCTGGTAGGTTTGCCTCTGTCGCTGAAGCAGCAGGCCTTCAGGAGGCTTTTACTCACCTGATTTGCCCCCGTGGGAGTGAACCGGCGGGCGGAAGGAGTGACAGGACAAGGGGGCGGGGCAGGATGGGAGGAGATTTGGGTCAGAGGGGTGGCGGTGGCTCTGCCAAAGCAGCGGCCTTTAAGAACGTTCTGGAAAGCTTTTTTGAACTCCTGGCTGAAGCAGGTGTAGATAATGGGGTTTAGGCAGCTGTTGAAGTATCCAAGCCAGAAGGTGATCTTAAACACGGTGTCCGAGGGTCTGTGGGACGGGAAGATGGCGCCTACACAGACAAATTAATAAAATTAGTCAAAATATATCATCATTAATTACATATTATTGTTATTAAAGACACTGCGTTATGTCGAGGCTTAAAGATCAGCCTGCTTTATTTTAACCAAACTGACTGAGTCTGTTTTTGGTCATGAGGAAGACAACACAACTGAAGGGTATTAAGAATTTCTTTCTTTCTTTCTTTCTTTCTTTATTTGATAATGGATAATTGATTGTTCTTTGGCTCCCAAAACCTTCTCTGATTGGGAAGAACATACACAGAACCTTCCTAGATGGACAAGTGAAGAACCCAGAAGTTCTAACTAAAAGATAACTAAAGGGGCCGCATCTGGATGTCTGACGTCTCCCTCAAGCCTTTCATGCATAAATTAACATATTTCAGTAACATCCAGATTTTTAGATGGGTTTATTAGCACATTAATGCATCAGAGAAGTAAAATGTAGAAAGACTAATTGACTCATACCTGTGATGTGTTGCTAAATTAATAAATGAATAAGTAAAGAATAAAACACTTGGGGGCGTAAAAATGTGTTGGTATTTCCGAAAGGAAAACATGAACCCTTGATATGATAAAGGAGGCATTTATTTAGCATTGTTAGCGCTCCAGTGTCAGCGCTTTGTAGCAGGACAGAGGAACTTATGCTTTTTGCGGTTTATCTTTAACAAACAGACAGGAAAAAAAAAAAACCTAAGTCAGAAATTTGGACATTTCAGAACATTAAATGTAATTACAAATGGATAAAAATCATGATGTGTCATTCTTTAATGAATAAAACATTTTAAATCAAATTGCTGTGCTATGAGAGCAATAAAACGCTTTGGGTTGTGTTGTTATGGGAAAACAATCAACTTCTGGTTTTGTATCAGTAACTCCGCTTCATCACACCACTTCATCGTTGATGATTTTCTTATAACAGTATTGCACAGAGTGTGCTATTTTATATAATTTATACAGTATGCGATTCCTAAACCATGAGACATTTTAATTTTTAATTCCGTTTAACAGACAGGCTGCATGTGTCAGCACTTGAGGCAGAAAAGAATGGCTTATATGCTCCACAATTTACTCCATTTTTTTAAAACAGACACACATTTGATTCAATAAGTGATAAAATAACTGGTTAATGAAAATATATTAACAATTCTTTGTGTATATTTATATAAAGATTGATCAGTGATGTAGTGTGCTGCTATTCTTAGCTGTAATACAGTTCTTTCACATTAAAGGCTTCATATTAACTCCTTACTCAGTAATTTACCTTAAATCTGATTATTCAGTAACTACTACAGCAAAACTAATAGAAAGGTGTAGTTATGAAAGTAGGGAAGGTAAGACTCCTCCCCATAAACGTCTCCTCACAGAAACTTCACCATATCAACGATAACAACCATTTAAAAAAAAAATTCTGTTTCCATGGCACATCCTCCATACAAGTTCCTGTGATAATGTACTAGAACGAGTGTAATAATATAAACCTGTGATCTGCAGCCAAAACTACTTTCCAAGCAGCTGTTATAGAAAATTAATCAACACCTTCTGACCAATCAGAGCTGGGAATTAAACAGTGCTGTAGTGGAAAGACTATAGTACATTTTTAGAGTGTTTGCAACTGGTCAACGTTTCCATTTGGCAAAGCATAAGCTGTACCGTACTCACTGATGGGCAGCACGAGGAAGAAGGGCAGCCAGCAGAGGACGAAGCAGCCCACCACTATGCCCAGGGTCTTCGCCGCTTTCATCTCCCTCGAGAATGTGAGCAGCCTCACAAGGGCACCATAGGAGCGGCATTTCCTACTTCCTTCATCTTCCTTTCCACTCTCAGCATGGCATCTCTGAGCATTGCCACGGTGGATCCTGAAAGCCACCCCATCCTTTACGTCACTGTGACATTGTCCGTCATTGAGACTTCTTGCTTTCCTGCGTGCCACCATGTAGACTTTACAGTACATGACTAATATTACAGCGAGGGGAATGTAGAAGGAGCAGGCGGCCGAGAAAATGGCATATCCCGGGTCTTCATTGACGCTACACACCGATTCGTCGTCGGGCATCGGCTCTCTCCAGCCAAACAGTGGTCCAACAGAAATGCCAGCTGATGCCAACCAGACAGCCACCATGGCACCAACAGCACGCCCACTTGTGGCGAGACACGGGTATCGCAGCGGGTAGCTGACAGCCAGCCAGCGGTCCACAGAGATGACGCAGAGGTTGAAGATGGATGCGGTGCAGCACAGGACATCGAGCGATGCCCATACGCCACACAGAGCCCGGCCCAACACCCAGCGTCCCAGCGCCTCGGAGGAGGCAGACAATGGCAAAACCACACAGCTCAGCAGCAAATCAGCAACAGCTAAGTTGGCGATGAAGTAGTGCGTGACTGAACGGAGTTGACGGTGGCACGCGACAGACACGATGACCAGCGCGTTACCCATTACTCCAAACACAACGAAAAACATAAAGACCACTACCATGGTCACCACCTTTGGGAGGTTTACATCATACACTGATGTCTGGGTGCAGTTCAGACAGCTGTCTAGGTTTAACACAGCTGTGAGGTTTTCTTCAGCAGGCACCATTGCACATCAGCTGTGAACTGCCTCTTGTGTTTATTGCTCAATTCAACTTATCATAATCAGGTGGTACATACAGCGCCTGGCGTCATGGTCATCCACGTGTTAAATCCGTCTGAAGATCGGGTTGGGTTCTGGTTTCATTCAGGTCAAAAGGGATTGCCATCTTCACCTTGTCAAAGCCTTATATCCAGCAGAGGTGTAGGGATATCTAAATCTAAACACTAAACTCAGTGTGAAATTTCATCTTTCGGTGTATTTCTTCAGATTTTCAAGATGATGATGATGATGATGATGATGCATTCTTGCAAACTCTTACAGCAACCTGTGAATAGAGAGGAAGAAGAAGCACTGCTGAAATAGCAGACATCTGATCTATATTATGATTTATGATGTAAATGAAGCCCCATTTTTTGCTTTTGGTGGATTTTAAGATTGAAGATTCAAGATTTTTACTTGTCACATACACAATTATATACAGTACATAACTTGCAGTGAAATGGAAACCTGGCCTAGTCCTCTTTAGACTGTGCATTAAATTCTAAATTAAAGTTAAAATTCAGAAATCAGAAATGAACAATTTTCTCACAGCTTGCCACAAGATCAGTATCCAGAGCTAGATATCACGTTACTCGGTGCATTGTGGGATCTAATGATTTGCCTATTTAAAAGGTAAGCAAATCTGGGTGCTTTTTGGATGAAAAATCCGAACTCAGTGTCTGTCTATTGATGACACCTGAAAACACCTGAACACCTTTTTTTTTTTTTTTTGCTATTTCAGATACAGCAGGGTTCAGAACATACATGCTAAAAATTCCCCCAGAATAAAAGCCAATTCACTGAATGTGAAAGGACATGGACCACGACTGAGGCGTTTGATTCTGGTGGCAGAGACTTTATTTACGAGATTTGTGAGCCTTGGTTTTCTGAGCCAATTGAAATCTGATAATTATTAAGTAGGATTCACACAGGACTTTTGCCTTGCATTTTTCTTACTGTTGCTTGGCAACCACCTGAAAAAAAAAAACTTAGTGGTCTATTCCACCAACAGTTTTTGTGGCGCAATTCTGTTTTTTTCTCTGCCTGCTAGGATTTTCTTGTTAGCAATATTAGAACCACTGTAAACAAAATTTTCATCAAAATCAGATTTTGTTTTACATTTTTGGCTGTTTCCCAGATTTTAGACAGAGCACAGGTTTTTAAAGATGGTCATATTTAAAGGACAATGCTTTTGGTGTATTTTGTTTTAGTACACATAGTTTCATCCTGGCATAGTATAGTATAGTGCAGTATAGTGTAGTATGGTGCAGTATAGCACAGCACAGGTGTAGTGTAGTGTGGCATAGTATTGCATAGTGTAGTATGGTGTAGTATAGCATAGCGTGGTATAGTATAGTGTAGTATAGTGTGGTGTTGAGTAGTATAGTATAGTATAGTACAGTGTAGTGTAGTATGGTGTGGTGTTGAGTAGTATAGTACAGTATAGTACAGTACAGTACAGTGTAGTGTAGTATGGTGTGGTGTTGAGTAGTATAGTATAGTACAGTACCATGTAGTGTAGTATGGTGTGGTGTTGAGTAGTATAGTACAGTACAGTGTAGTGTAGTATGGTGTGGTGTTGAGTAGTATAGTATAGTACAGTGTAGTGTAGTATGGTGTGGTGTTGAGTAGTATAGTATAGTACAGTGCAGTGTGGTGTAGTGTAGTATAGTACAGTGTAGTGTAATATGGTGCAGTAGAACATAGCATGGCATAGTATAGTATAGTGTAGTATGGTGCAGTATAGCACAGCACAGGTGTAGTGTAGTGTGGCATAGTATTGCATAGTGTAGTATGGTGTAGTATAGCATAGCGTGGTATAGTATAGTGTAGTATGGTGCAGTATAGCATAGCATGGCATGGCAGAGTATAGTATAGATTGGTGTAGTGTAGTATAGTGCAGTACAGTACAGGTGTAGTGTGGTGTAGTGTAGTATAGCGCAGTACAGTACAGGTGTAGTGTGGTGTAGTGTAGTATAGCGCAGTACAGTACAGGTGTAGTGTGGTGTAGTGTAGTATAGCGCAGTACAGTACAGGTGTAGTGTAGTATGGTGCAGTAGAAAAACAGCTACAGCATAGTAAAGAGTAAACACACTCCAAAGTTGAGATATAGTGTAGTGTAGGATAGTATATTACAGTACATCATAGCACAGTATAGCATAGTATAGTATGGCATGGCATGGTGTATGGTATATTACAGCACAGCACAGCACAGTGTAGTATTGTGTGGTACAGTAGCAAAAACAGCTACAGCATAGTATGATGCAGTAAAGTATAGTTAATATTGTATATATTTCTATCCAAACTCATGTACTGCACATGCACTCTAAATGATCTCAACCAGTGAATGTTTAGGTTTGTGCCTCTAAAACGAATATATTGTAATTGCAGTATAGTGTAATTTATTGGAAATGAGTGGCTCAGATCTCAGTTTTGGAGCCTGACATTATGAAACTAAGTACACAGCTGTGTTATTAATGAATGTCCTAACAAACAGTGTGAATTTGGTGATAGGGTGGTCAATACTAATGCCAGAGTGCACTTAGTTTCATCCTAACACTGTCCAAGGCTGAGATACAATACAGTAAAATATAGTATAGTAGATAAAATAGCTATAGTATAGCGGAGTATAGTAGATTAAAAATAGCTAAATTTTTGTATAGTACAGCATAGAAAATAGGTATCTTTCCATCCAAACTCATGCGCTGCACGTGCATGGGAACTGATATCCACCAGTAAATGTTTCAGTTTGTGCTTCGGAAACATATATTTTAACGAGTATACTATATTAGAAACGAGAGGCTCAGATCACAGTTTTGGAGCATAATATCATAAAACTAAGTGCACTGCTGTATTAATCTTGACTGTTCTGACAAACTATGTGAATTTGGTGAACATCAGAGAACGATCATTTTTTTTGCCCAAAAATACACAAAGACTAACCCCTGCATTCTCAGATCTCCACCAAATTCTCACTGTGCGTTAAGACAGTCAAGACTAATACAGTAGTGCACTTGTCCTACCACACTCCAAAGTTGCGGTACAATATAGCGTACTGTAGTATAGAAGATAAAGTAGCTATAGTATAGCATGGCGCAGTATAGTGTAGTATAGAACAGTACGGTATAGTGGAGAAAATAGCTATAGTATAGCGTAGTACAGTACAGTGTAAAATACATAAAATATACATAGTACTGTATATCATAATACAGCGCAGTATAGTGTAATGTGGTACAGTATAGTACAGTACAGTATATTAGAAAATTATAGGAATATTTCCATCCAAACTCATGCACAGCACTCTACTCAACTCTCACTGATATCGAACAGTAAATGTTTAAATTTGTGAAATTTGTGCATTTTATTGAGTGTAATATAATGGAAATGAGTGTCTCAGATCTCAGTTCTGGAGCATCATATTAGGAAAGCAAGTGCACTGCTGTGTTTGTATTGGCCGTCCTGACGCGCAGTGTGAATTTAGTGAAAAATCAGAGAACGTTTAGTTTTTTTGTTCCGTAAAACACAAAGGCTAATACCATTTTTTTGGCCCAAAAAAAAAAAAATTGTCACTCTAAGATCTTCACCAGATTTGCACTGTGCATTAGGGATGTCATGACTAACACAGTAGTTTGCTTAGTTTCATCTTGTCAACCTTTAAAACCGATATATAGTATAGTGTCATGTAATGTGGTGTAGTATAGTATAGCATAGCATAGCATAGTATAGCATAGTATTGTACACCACATCACATGACACTACATTATACGCTGCAGTAGAGTATGGTGTAGTATAGCACGGTGGATAAAATAGGTTTATTAAAGTAAAGTACAGTATAGTATGATTGTTTTGCTTTGCACTCCCTGCGCGCGTGTGTGGTTCCGTGTTCTTTCTTGTGTCCAGGTCCTGCTGTGTTGACGTCTGGGATTTTTCCCACATCATCTCCCACCGTCTGCAGATGTGCTACATCATCGTCACCGTGGCATATAAGGCACCCCTGGAGAGAACATCAGCAGCCTAGTGCTCATTCACCGTGTTTCTGTGATTTACTCCGCGTTCGATTTCTCCTGTGCTTGACTTCTGCTATTGACCCTAAGTTCATTTGTGTATTTTGAGATTAGCGTGTTCCCCTTTGGTTTCGATTGCTTATTGTATATTTTTCGTTTTGTACAAATATTGCCACTTTTGTAAATATCCTGTGTATTGTCCAAGTCGCCGGGTGTAGGGTTCGGCTGTTGGGTGTGGGATGAAGGGAAGCAGGTCATCATTGATGTGTTTTATTTCGTTTATTTTCTTTCTTTGTGTAGGTTAGGTAGCTTCTCTCTGTACAGTTAGTTTGGGTGTTTGGTTGTTATTTTGTTGCATATCACCTTTTCACAATATATCTCATAAACAAGCAGTTCTTGCCAGTGTCCTTAATTCATTCCACATTTTCCTGTCACACTTTTTCTGTTATCGTCCCCAACCCTAGACTGGGGCGTAACAACGGTATAGTAGATAAAATCGCTAATTATTATACTATACTAATTTATATTTAGTATTTACTTATTTTATTTAGTATTTAAATTCACAGCAGGTGTGAATGGTCAAGACTAACACAGGCACAGGAGAAACACTTAGTTTTGTCCTATCACCTTCCAAATTTGAGATATATTATGCTATAACATATTGTAATGTAGCGTAATGTAGTTAATAGAGCATAGCATAGCATAGTATAGAATAGTATAGTACAGTAGAGTACAGTAGATGAAATCTGTACATTTCCATTCAAACTCATACATTGTACATGTACTTTAACTGATATCGAGCAGTAAATGTTCACATTCGTGCACCACAAACCTGTATAGATTACCGAGTGTAATATACAGCACTACTACTACTACAACTAATAATAATAATAATAATAATAATAAGTTTAATTTATATAGTGCCTTTCTGACACCCAAGGACACTTTACAATAACAGAAAAAAACAGACTATAGCACAATATAATGATAAACAAAATATAATCAAATAAAAAAAAAAACACATCCAAACAGACTGGTTTGCCGGAAAACTAGCTATGATCTGATTTCATTGCCGTCGCTGCTCACAGTCCCACTGAAGGCCTACGCTGCTCCCACAGCCCACGCAGCCTGCACCGCTGCAGCACCACCAGGCACCACCTCTCTGAGCACTGCACCAAGGTGTCGCAGAGCCGCACAACAAATGAGTACAGGCACAATGCTGAACAGAGCTCCGAGCAGCCCCGAGTACGGCCGGAACAAACCCCAACCTCCCTGCCATCGACGCAAGCAGCAGGCACGCTAAAAGTCATCATACGCCACACTCGATCTATAGCAAGCCGACACAAAGACACACATCGCACATGGTGGAATCCACCGCTGATCCAAATTAGGTGTGGAGCTCTGTCACAACTGGCAACTACCCGACAATCTCAACCAGTGAATAAAACATCAAACACACGAACATGAGAAAATGAAAAAAAAAAAGAGAAAAATACAAAGGAAAAGAGCAAATTAAATATTTACCCTCAAATTAAAGCTGAAAGTCTGCCCTTTAATTGCAGGTTAAACGCACTGTCGTGAGCAGCTAAAAATACAATTATCTGTCAATGTCCAAATGTGTATGTTTAATAGCTGACTACAGAACCTAAAAAAGTTTTGTCCGAATATTTAGCAGGATGTAAACGCAGTTAGTCAACATATTAGCTTCGAAAATGCGTACAGCAGCTTTAAGTGGATTTTTAATTACTGAACCATCAATTTTTTTCATATTATTAGTAATATACACTATGGCCAACAAGCACATACGCGTGTGTCAGGTGTCCACATACTTTTGCCAATACAGTGTTTATAGTAATTTAGTAATGTAGTAATATTATTTAAATAATATGCATGCTTCTTTTATTACTGCTTCCAAAACATCTGGGACCAGTTCCAGTGGAACACAATTACCTCTAAACTAAATTAGATCCACCTGCCAGGGCAGTGTGGCTAAACAGGCCAGAGGGGGGTGAAAGAGCCCAATCTGGCAACATATGCAACTAGATAAGTGGCTCTAAACTCAAAGTGCTGCTATTTAGTGCTGAGAATACCAATGAACTTCAGTAAGGTCCAGATCATTTCTTTTTTTTTTAAATACAGTTTTTCCACCAGCACCAACTTGAATGTGGAGAGAACCATAAAACAGAAACTGATCGACAAAATTATGATTTCAAATCACTGTTTAATTCTGACAAAAAAAAACAAAACAGTGTAAATAATGTCAGATTTTTGTTTTTCTAAAAAACATGAAGAAACTGCAGTAATTGTGTAGCTTAATATAACCGATATAATAATTAACAATAACGAATACCTTGAAAGTTGTGAAATAATTGATACATAAAAATTAAATTAAAATAACTTGAATTTGCTCCACATGTAACCCTCGTGTATTTTTACCCCTCACATTTAATAATAGGAATTGCTTTTATTCCTTTGATGTTTTATAGAAACTTTGATAATGTACATTAAATATAATCATTATTTCACAATTAGAAATAAAAAAAAATATATATATATATATTTCCTCATTAAAAGCTAATAGACAGAGAATGTTTGAGGCTCTTTTTTCACATTGAAGATTTGCACATTTCTAAAAAAAAAAACCAAACGAACAAACAAAAACAAAACTATAAAACCTGTAAATAGCCAACAAACCTTTTTTAATACACCAAATATTGAAATATTCTATAGTCTGTGTGTTATATAGGCTTATATAAACACAATTCATATTTCTTTTATTTAAAAACAAATCACAGAAAAAAGAAATGTGTGTTATTTAGGATCGAGAGAGAGACATTATTGTAACTGTCAGAACAACAACAACGACAACAACAAAGGCAATAAAATACGTAACGTCTAAAAAATTAAACGTCTGAAAATATTTACATGTACACCAATCTCACAAAATCCACCAATCAGGGAATCGCAGCACAAGAACCAACCGCATTTAACTGGGTTTCTTTAAAATTAGGAAAAGTTTTACATTCATTCGAGACAAAACATCACAAGGATTCAACTGAAGCTTCAAATTAAAATACATGCAACATGCTTTTGGAAGACTGAAAGGTGAAAACTCACCTTTCGTCCCTCACGATGAAGTCGTGTCCACAGAGCACAGATGAAACATCGAGCTATAAATGTTAAACGAGTGAAAAGAACTGGATTCCAGCAGCATCCTTCTGTATGTTACATCCTTTGCAGCCACCTGCAGGATGATGGTATGAGCTCTATATGCCCCTCCTAACACTACTGAGCACTCAGGGTGGGTGGGTGCATTGGTCAGGCTCCAAGCTCTTCAGCTCCTCAAGCTTTTTTTTTTTTTTTTTTGTGGCATATTTTCAGCATTTTTCAATTCTCTCTGAGGTTGCCTGGACACACGCAAGCATGCAATGCACAAATCCATTCAGCTCAGACGACATAAATACAATGCAGGCAATGCACAGATGTATTTAGCTCGGATTGGATAAACAAATCAGAAAGTGCATTTGCTGGTTCGCTGGGTTGCTGCAGTTGAACACTGATTGATTTTGTTCCATCTGCTGCTTTGTGGAAAGAGGCGTTCTGTGGTGACGGTAGTCTCTGGATGTGAAGGGCAGCTCTGATAATGAAAGGAGACAAGGAAGCAGCCAGTGAAGGGATTCGTGATTTATGAAATGGCATGACCACAGGTATAAAATGCTCTCAAACTCGGTTGGCTTGGTATCCATGGCACCCTTGTGCTTTCTAATTTCCAGGTAAAGGCTTTATTTGATGGAACTCACCAGAACCCTGAAAGCTCAAAGCTCCTGTCTGTCCCCTTGGCAGTATAAAGCCGATAAAGTTAATAAATGCTGAAGTTTTTCTTCAGGGCTACACGTCCTGGAAAAAATATCACCAGCTTTCCCCAATCCACTAAACTTTCCGAGACACTCAGAGACACTCAGAGACTCGAGGCATGCTCAGAATTTTAATATTCCTTCGGAAGTTGCTTTGGATGTCAACCAACAAAAGAAGGACGAGGCCAAGCCGAGGCTGTGTGCTTGCAAGAGATTTTTGTCTGCTACAAAACGCTTAAAAAACCTTGACATGTAAACACTTCAGCATACTCCTTAATAAAACAGTGATGTGAGAGTCGCGCATAGACAACTCGTCCGCTAATGTATGCTAATTTATTCCGAGGAGGTCTGTTTGTTTGTTTATTCAGAACCGAGAACAGGAAAACGGCGGTCGGTTAGGAAATTGCTCAGACTGATTGTCACTTCAGTTGTCTCGAAGCTGGAACTCGAAGATAAGTCGCACTCATAACCTCACACATTGTGTCTAGGAATTAATTCACTCCATCAGGGGCCTTAAAGTGTGAAATTCTCATGCAGGTATGAAAAGTTCGGGACTTGCTCGTGTACAGACTTGAGCATTAAAGCCTCAGAGGAGCATACTGCCGGGATATTTGTCTAAAGTCATTATACTGGCCTGAGTCAGAGGTTTAGGAACACGCCCTGTCCTGTAGAATGACCATTTAATTCATTTGACACAGTAAAAATGATCGGTAAATAAAAATTCATCTTCTGCAATAAGGCAATGACTACATTCCTCTAAGACCAGTTATAATAACTCAAATCCAAAATAATCGAGTAATCATTTCTGATAGTGCCCAACTGCTGAGGTTCTATAAGACACAGCCATTTTTTTTTATTCTTATGTCCCATTTTAAGAAATATTCGTCCACAGATCTACAATACATCTATCCTGCAATTCTTCTTTTTCTTCTTCTTTTTTTTTTTTTTTTTTTTAGGTTCAATCGATTCCCAGCCAAAAAGCACATATGACCCTCTTCTTGTTCTGGTTTATGAATTTTATTCATTTCAGCAAAAAAAAAAAAAGAGAGAATTTTATTCCTCATGTTCATAAAAAAATTCAAATAAGAGTGTTTCTCAAAGTGAGGTCTGTGAGGCATAGCCAAGAGATCGCGATGACTGATTTATTTCATTAAAGCTCACATTACTGTACTCATCAATATAGTCCTTTTGCTCTTTATCTAAAAATACAGTACAATTTGCCATTACTGTAAGCAGACACTGCAGTAAGAATGCTGTAAATATTCTAGATATTTGTATATATACAAATATATATATATATAATATATAATATATAATATATATATATTTGGATATATCCAAAAATTCCAGATCTTTCCTCTGTTTGGTTTTCTGGCTATATTTAAAGGTCATTAACAGAGTCGTGGAAAGGAAAAAAAAAAACGTGAAATGTGATACACACTAGGAATCCCACGTTAGTGCAGAAACTAACGTCTAAGCGAACGTCTAAAGACTCGCCACAGAAGATTTAACAGATGACAGAAAGCACACATCATTCTTCATCAAAGGGGACTGCCGTTTCAGATCACTGGAAACGGCGAGTATCAGTTGCGAAGGTGTTTGCAGTTGTTTTATTGTTCAGTTTTTTTTTAAGGACTCTACTGTTGCAGACAATAAAGTACAGACATTCGAATCACTGCTGAATAAACTGGCACCCTCCAAGAAAACCACATTTAGACCCCATCGTCCTGTGATTATGACCTGGTTTTGAATCTGGTCACTCGACATCAAAAAAGGTACCTTGTCTGATTTTTAAGATGACAAACACTTTTCTAAAATTGCTGTTTCCTAACCATTTGATAAAATTCTCATACACATGTAGCTGCATGCCAGTGCTTTCGCTTTGGTTCCAGGAATTAGTCCATCAAAATATCCACAGTTCATGCCAGGGCCGGGACCAGGAGGGGCTTAACCCCCTGATGTTTTGTGTCAAGCCCCTGAACTTTTGGTGATTGTTCAAATTTTTAACTCTATGGCTTCACAACGCACACTGAGGCGGTAGGAAACGCTCTCAAAATGCGCTCGTCTTATAGGAATGCTGGGCTGTTTTGACCTGTTTTCATTCTAACTTGTAAAATTCAGAAGTACATCATTTCTGTTCAGCTGCTTACGTTCATTGTACTTAACCATGATTAGCCATCGTGAAACATGATGCATTGAAATGACTGTGTTGAAATTATGTTATATGAAAAGCATGAAGAAACCCCATCTTTATTTTGTTTTTTTGTTTTTTTGAAACAGTAGTAGTTGCTTATTCCACTCATGTATTCAGGTGTAAAAGTACTAGTGCAAACAACTGGGGGAAAAAAAAAAAAAGGAAATTGTGCCTCTATTTTGTGACCCCAGTAATTTATTTATTTATTTATTTACTTACTTACTTACTTACTTACTTACTTACTTCTGCAACATTTAGATAATATATAAATATATATACAATACAATCCTATATTAACTTTAAGTTATCCATGACATATAAACATATAAAATTTTCCTGACTTTGTAAGCATACGTATTCATTTATGTCTTTCTATTTTTTTTGTTGTTCATTTTAGACAGATCAGGCATGAAGGTTGATGACCATCAGGCAAGACAGTAGCTTTCCAAAGACATCTTCAGTCGTGGCCTAATGGTTAGAGAGTCGGACTTGTAACCCGAAGGTGAATCTGAAGATCGTGGGTTTGAGTATCAGGTCCGGCAGGGATTGTAGGTGGGGGGAGTGAATGACCAGCGCTCTCTTCCACCCTCAATACCACGAATGCCCCAGGTACTGCAGCAAAAAAAGGCTGCCCACTGCTCCGTGTGTGTCCGTGTCCGTCCGTGTCCGTGTCCGTGTGTGTCCGTGTCCGTGTGTGTCCGTGTGTGTGTGTGTGTGTGTAATTGGATGGGTTAAATGCAGAGCACAAATTCCGAGTAGGGGTCACCATACTTAGCCACAAGTCACTTCACTTCAGATAATATGTAGCCAATTGTAGCGTTTCAGCTTCATTAAAGGAAATAAAATGATTAATGTACCTTTACTGACAGGAGCATAGGGAGGAGATAAATCTAATAAATTCACAGTTGTTTTTAGACAACTGTTGTTCTAATCCTGATATCCACTCCCCAGGGTTTGCCATGATGAAACCAATGTGAAAATATTTTAGAGGCTTCTGAGGGCTGAGCATCTCATACCTTAAAGAAACACCCCTGGTTTATGCACATATTACGTGTATAAATCAGTTAAACAGAAAGTGATTTGGGCTTAATTTGATCAAGTTGAACTAGCATCTCCCCATAGACTTGCATTGACTTACCGTTGAATCCGGCCTTTTCCAATATGGCGGCCGCGTTGACGCGTCGTAGTAGTCAGCAACACTGTCCAATATGGCGGCAAAACACCGCCTCTTCTGCGACGTAGCGTGACGTCAGAAACCCGGAAGTAAACAATGTAAAGAATGTAGAGAGCTAGCTAACAGGCCTGTTATTCTGTTAAATATATTCATCTTCTGTGAAAATAAGGAACCTGACGGGGGCTTCTGCAGCTTTAGACAAAGTTAGTAACTATATTATTTATTTAATTACATTAAAATATGCGTTACATTAAAATATATGCACGAGTCACAGCTCAGGCTTTATTGCTGTTTAACTTTGATAAAGACTTTGACTTAGACAGATGCTCAAAACAGAATAATATCAGTTGAAAATGTAAATCTCCTTTGTGTTTTTGTCTCTATATTTTACCTCTGTTATGTTTTTATTTCCGTATGTTTATCAACTTTATGATTTTAATCTCTATGTTTTATCACCTTTATGTTTTTATCACCATATTTTATCTCCTTTGTTTTTTTTTATCTCTAGACTTTTATCTCAGTCATGTTTTTATAAATATATTATATCTTCTTTATATTGTTTTTTTAAACTCTAGATTATTATCTCCTTTATGTGCCAATACTTTTGCACAGGACTGCATAATTTTTTTTATTCTATTCTCTTTTTTTTTTAAATACATTTTTATTTATCTGAAGCATTTTGACCTGCATCTTATGTATTAAAAAAGGTGCTGTATTCATATTCATATACACATTATTATTATTATTATTATTATTATTATTATTATTATTATTATTACTGACATGCAGTAGTGATTTGAAATTTGGTTGAAAATGATTGTAATCTGTGTTGGTATCAGGTCATGATGCCCGCTCGGAGCAGTTCAGCCGGCGGGGGAATCTCGAACAATAAAGTGAAATACTCCAGACTAGCAGACAGCGATGAAGGTTACATCGATCTTCAGGTGAGGAGAAATAGCTATTAATTATCTTATTCATCTCTATCCACTCTGTCTGTAGTGTGTGTGTGTGTGTGTGTGTGTGTGATTAGCACAAAGAGCAAGCAATTTCACAACTCTTCCCTGCACTGACAATAAAAAAAAAAAAAAAGGAGAGAAGACCTGTTTTTACTTCAAACTCACTTGCACCAGAAGCCTAAAGGCAGGTTTTAAGCTCAATAAACATTTAGGTGAAACATACTTTGGTGAAAATCTGACTGAGTTCTTCAGTCTGAGGTGTTTGAATGTAAATGAAGCTCTGAATCTGTAGAATTGGTCCTTCGAGATGGAACTGCTTTTACAGTAAAGTTAGATAAAACTCCACAGTAATAGCTTTGGACAGTAATAGATTTTCGCTCATGTCTGTTTCATTCTCACACGTTATAGTTTCAGTGTAATGACTTTTAGAGCCTCACTCTGCATCCACACTAGCAGGCGATAAACGATCATCGGTTTCTACGTACGTATGCGACACGGAGCGGCGATTTCAGCAACAGAGCAGAGAAGCGACATTTGAATTCAGATTCTCTCTCGATTCTATTCAGAGTAGGCGTGATGCACTGAAGCGACAGATTCAGGCGATCGTCTCGAATGATTCCTCGGACTGATCCTTCGGCACGTGTGGTCCGAAGTTTCTTCAGTTCCCCGCTCACAACTTCAGTTCATACCTGCAGTTTGTTCCTGCAAAAATGGAAGAAAACCTTACAACCGTGGTTTCATCTTATTCGACCTTTCATTAAATGTGTGTAGAGAAATTACGGAGAAAAATGCAGCTTAGAAGGAATTAGCAGAGATCGTTGGTGAGTGTAGTAACTAGTCCAGTTAGCTTGCTTTGCTAATCTAATCAGAGGTCGAAGCTAGTATGAAACTGAGCGCATCATTTCTGGGCTACACACACGTACGCTACAGATGCAGTGGATAGAAATTAGGCTGAGAAAACATTACTGTAGCTCATAATAATTCCTGTTTATTTTCTCACAGTTTAAGAGAAGTCCACCTAAAGTTCCGTACAAGGCCATCGCTCTGGCGACGTTCCTCTTCCTGATCGGGTCCTTACTAATTATTATCGGCTCTCTGCTCCTCACCGGGTACATTCACGTTGAGGTGAGCTAACAAAATATAAACCTGCAGTGTCAGCAAATATGCCGAACCCTGGCTTGACTCACTGTGATATACTGTACACACGGAATAAACCTGATCATACCACAGCGCTGTTGAATTCTCAATTCTGATTGGCCAGAAGGCGTTGACGATTTTTCTCTGGCAGCGGTCCAGCTGCAAATCATTACATGGTGAAGTGTTCTGTAAGAAGAATACGTGTTTCTTTAACGTTAATGGAAGGAGTCTCCAGTGTCAGAGGTGAAGCTGTAACTTTTTTTCCCCCCGATATCTTCAGGACAGAGGAGTTTACGCTTTGCAGTTTCGCAGTAACATCACAAAGCTGCGTTTTTTTTTTTTTTTTGGTCTCATTAACCTCAAGAGAGGGAGAAAGAGAGGCTGGTGAGGGAACGACTGTTTATAGCTGCTATAGCGTAAGTGAGAAGAGGAACTCATCTCACGGACGTTCAGCAACATTAAATGTAACTATAAACCGATTAAAAAAAAAAAAACGTAAGATATGTAGTTTGTTAATGAATTGTGGTTTAAGAGGAATAAAACACTCGTGCTGTTTTAGAAAAAAGTGGGCGATAACAGCGCCTCCGCTTCCTCACGTCATCCCGGAATCGATTTGATTTTCCTATAACAGCACGACGCCAAGTGTTTCACTCCTAACATATAATTTGACTCCAGAACTTTTCGCGCCCTGGTTTAGTTTCTGTGTTTCTCTGGAGGTTTTGCGGCCGTGACTAGCGCACTATTATTAATTTACTATAAAACGTATGTGGTGTTGTCGCTTGCGTCATATCACAGGTCGAACGATTGAGCCTGAGGGGTGCCAATACTTTAATCCTAGCGAACACGGAGTGTTTGAGTGGCTAGATGTCAAAGGCTATGTAGTGTGGATACACTATGTAGTGAGCACGTAGAGCGAATAGGAAGACGGATGAATACGATCGATGGGAAAACTTTTAAATGAAAAAAAATGTAGATAAAATTAGGTAATAAAGTTAATGAACGTTTAAGAATGAACGTTTACTTTTTTTTTTTGTTCCCTCAGAATCCAGACCGGACGATCCCAGTGCTCGTCATCGGCGTGCTCGTCTTTCTTCCTGGCTTTTATCACTTGAGGATCGCCTACTACGCCTCCAGAGGTTACCGCGGTTATTCCTACGATGATATTCCAGACTTTGACGATTGATCCCGGTTGCTTGCCGTGATGGTATTACACGAGCTGCATGACGCCTTCGTTGCTTTTTTTTTTCCCTCCCCCTCCTCGTGTGTTTTCCTTCCTGCGGCTGAGCAGAGGGCCAGGAAGGGCACACGCCTGCCGCGTCGTTTATCTGTTATGCAAAATATATACTCCGAGAAAATACTCTGATATGCAAAATAGAGTTTAGCACCTACACCTGAAAAGCCAAACGAAATGCCTTTGTACGTTTGTTTTATGCGTCATGTATGAAGTGATGTGTACATAGTTACAAGAAAAGTATATTGTTCAAAAGAAACGATTTTTACTATATTGCTATGGTTTAAAAAAAGAATAAGTTTATAGTGCGGCTCGCTTTGTTCGCCTGTACTTATTACATGTGCTGTACCTAGATGGTTGAGTGCAAAAGTTTGTGCCCCCCTCCCCCCAGTTGTTTTCGACAAGGAGAACGTGAAAATGTACCACTATTTTACAATTAATTAATCCAAAAAAAAAAGAAGAAATGGCAGTGTTTAAAAATAAAAAGCGAGTGTTCCCAGATAACGAAACCTAACGCAGAATCATCCGAAAAAGATTTCTTTATTCATTATAGTTATTCACCGATTTAGTGATGGGAAGATGTTATTATAATTCGAATATTAGGAGTGAATTATTTTAACTTCTTTACTAGTAAGAATCCAAAAAAGCTGTTCAGAGATTATAAAGGCAAAAAAAAAAAGTTAAAGATAAGTTAAAGATATCAGAAAATGTTTCTATAACATTCAAAAATCTGGGATGCTCACTTAAGAGAGGACATATTTTTTTCCCCCCAATAAGGCTGGGCAATACGATCAATATCAATATCAATATCAATATCAATATCAATATCAATATCATGATCCGTTACGTCACACTTTTCTCAGATAGCGCTGTTATCATGATATATTTCATTTTATAACTTTTTTTTTTTTTTTATTAGAAGCAGCTTATTGTTGAAATTTACTGTTACAGTTTTGTAATAAACCATTAAATTGTCAGATTTATTATTAAAATGTATTAAAATCTATCTTTGTAAGCATGAAAGTTTTTTCATTGTCTGTTTTTTTTTTTTTTTTAATGTCTTGCTCAGCCGCGTTCCTCATCATGGGACCAACCAAACTCACTCATCATGCTGAGAAACTAATTCTCTTTGCTTAATTTTCTCTTGAGGGTGTAAAAACTTTTGCATTCAACTGTAGCTGAACAATTACTGACTATAGTAATAAGTACTAAAAGTATTGGTGCCCTCTACCTCCTCTACCTCATCTATCAGTACAGAGATAGCACAGAACCAGCGCTGAGCAGCTAACTACTTAACTGGGGAAAAAAAAAAAAAAA
>CM040991.1:21476621-21522924 GCA_022985145.1 Pangasius djambal
TTATTTGCACATTTGTCACGTAATGAACTGTACTTTGTCTTGTTGCTCGGATGGTACCAGGTGCATTTTTTTTATTTTTAGATTTTTATATTTTATAAAGATAGAGCTTTAAAGGTACAGCAGGTCCTCAAGGTCCAACTATGCACCTTACATGATCTCTTTAAAAGTGAAAAACATGTCCTCAAGCTACAAAACATGCTCCCTTAGTGGTACCACCCCAAGAACAAGGGAAAAGGAAAAGTACAGTTTGGTACCCTTATTTCTACTTTTTTGTTTAATAATAATTTTTAATAACAGCATTCCTTTAAAAAAAAAAAAAAGGCATTTTAATGCTTTATTCACGATCGACTTCTTGTCCTGGCTCAGCACCCTGATTCACACGCCGTTACACACTTCTTAAATTTCAACAGCGGAGTCCAGTGCACTGAAATAAAGGTACCAAACAGTACTTTGCTAGAGTTGTTGATAAGGTGGTACCATCAAGGTGCATTCTTTTTTTTTTTAGAGTAGTGCTTTAAAGGTAAAAAGAGCTCCTTAAGGTCCAAATGTGTACCTTACATTATCTTTAAAGGTGAAAAATATGTCCTAAAGCTACAAAATATTCTCCCTCGTTTGGTACCTTTATTTCTAAGTATGTTGTTTTCTATTAATAATAATATAAATAAAGGTATAAAACTGTACGGCATCTTGTCACTGAGGTATGTACCTTTAAAAATGTTTTAATATTCATAATCAGACCTTAAGAACCACTGGTGTACCTTTTAAAGCTTTACTTTAGCCACTGTTTAAAGGTAGGGCACACACACCTTCCCACGCGAAAGGTACTAAAGGTTCGAAAGACGCACTCTTCATGGTACCACACCAGCATGAAGGAAAAGTCCAGCTAGGCAGCTTTCTTTCCGAGACCGTACGTTGCTACACTCGCAAGTCAAATATATTATGGTTTATTGGATTGAATGCTCAATATAGGAACCAATTCAGGAACCAAAATGGTTCTTCTTTTGACACCTTTATTTATAAGAGTCATCAATTTATTTATAAGAGGGATTCTGAGAGATTTTTATTCTGAAACTAAATTGTTGACTGTAAGAGACATTTCTGAGACAGTCTGAGGTAAAATGGCGTCCAAAGTACTTATTAAAAAAAGGTGTCGTGTGTTTAAAGGTGGTATAGTATTAATATCGGTATTAAACTCTGATTATTATTAAGGTTAAGGATGTGATAAAACAATAAATGCAGTAAACCAGTAAAACATTATCACAAACCAGCTTTATAGAAACTGACGTCTGGAGCCCTGATGCGGCTCAGGTGTCAGTCGTGAGAGAAGAATTTGCTAAAGACATTAGTGATCAAGGGGAACACGTTCTTCCCTGGTTGATATCGGATACAGGATTTACAGTAGAAACAGTCTGAATGCAGCGTACAGGGAGAAGAAGTGGAATTAATTATCATCAGAGGGATTCAGCGCACGGAAAGAAAACGTCCCTGAGATACGACAAGGACTGGTGTTAGAGGTCTGTCTGGGAAAAAAAAGTTCACAAAATATCAACAGGGCGAGTAGATAAGTGCTTTAAGTGCGAAACAAAACACGACAAGGTGTAAGAGTTACTGTTAGCACACGTTAACGCATCCTGGGGTGTTTAATTCCTCTTACATCACAGCAACAATTACAGTTAAAGCACAAAACATCATACAATTTGTATCCGTTTATAGCTACATTTAATGTTGTAGAACATCCACCACACAGATGAGCTTTCTTTTTTTTTCACTTTCTCGAAGACAAACTGCAAAGTGTACACACATCTGTCCTTACAGTTACAGCGTTACCTCTGACTGTTACAAAGCGTTGACACTGGAGACTCCTTCCATAAATGCTAAATAAATGTCTCCTCAAACGAAACTTCACCATATCAACAACTATACATGTTTCTTCCTTCCTCTGTTTATGTGGAACGTCCGCCGAACAAATCCAAGCTGTTACTATAGAAACGCTAACGTACAGTATTAGAGCGATTACCTGCGATTTGTCAGAGAGACTTAATCAACGCCTTCTGGCCAATCAGAATCGAGAATTCACCAGCACTGCGGTATAACACACATTGGAGGATTTATCGGAGAAATGAATTTCCACAGAGGCGGCTTTAAGAGCACTGATGCGCTTGTGTGGGAAGGAAAAGTGCATGTGGTCGAAGCCCTGCGATTAGCGAGGGAACTTTAAAAACACACTCCGTCATCACTCATCACCACTCATCCGTTCCCGCAGGGTTTAACGAGCGTCCGGCTTCAATCAGCTCAGTACCTGAAAGCCACTTTCAGCTCTAATCAGAAGCCACAATTGACCACTGAAGCTGTTCTGTATGTTTTTGTTTTTTGTTTTTTTTACATGAAATATTCATTAACGTGAATTAAGATCTGGGAAGAGAGCGTTATGGACATATGGCTGTAACGTGAGCTTGAGATCGATGCTCAAAACCACAGAGATCGTCTCTCATTTAAAGCAGGCTGTGACTCATTGGTTTACTCTCAGTCAAGCAGTAAGACAGGATAAAGTCTTATGATCATATCATATATTAATTATCAAAAAAAAAGATTGTATTGATGCATCTACAGTCTTAAAATATTCTTTTCCATTTTTCAAATTTTTACCTAAAGATAAAAAATTTCCATAGGAGGTGGAATTTAATCAACATGGACACACACTTCCACCTTGGCAACAAATCACATTTGTATGAAAAGTTATGAAGGTTAAAGTTAAGGTTATATAAGGTTAAGGTTAGTGTGTGCACCTTTTCTCACAAACTCATTCATACCGAATTGAACAAAATCCAACCGCTGTGTTTAAGCTTGAAAATGTTATGGGAATTTTTTATTTTTTTTTCTGAACTCATTACCTTCTGGTTGCTGGTGTAGAACCATAACTGCCAGCTGATCAACTGAGTTGTGTAGGTGGAATTATGTGAAAGCACAGTTTTAGCTAAAACATTAGGCAGAGTTGTCTTAACCAGAACAGTTAAGGTAAAAAAAAAAAAATCTGAATTAGATACGGTAAAACGATGGGTGTAACAAACAAGAGAATCAAATACAAAAGCAAAAAAAAAAAAAAAATCGCAAGGAACAATTGAATAAGATGTGTGGTTTAAATAGGAGGAGTGGATTGAAACTAAACAGGAAGCAGGTGAGCTAGCGTTCAAGTGAGTGCGAGAGCCTTAAATCCGGACTGGATTAGGATCTGGTTCTGGCTTCTGGCTCGGCAGTGGGATCGGATAACAACGGACTAACTAAAAATTTCAGGAAACGCAACCTTGTGTCTAATTCAACTCAATTTAAATGAAGAATTAAGAAAATTATGGTTTCTCATGAGATCACTTTGGCTTGCTCAGCAATCCCGACATTTCCAAACTTTTGATCACAAGTCCAAAAGCTAATAACCTAAAAACAAGCTGCTTTTGCTAACTCAGTCTCAGCCTTGCAAATTTGTAACAACTCTAACTCAATTGACTTGAATAGTTAGAGGTTAGTGTGTGTAACTTTCTTACATCTTCATTCATATGAAATCAAAATTCCAACCACTGCGATTTTCATACAAAAATGATTTTTTATTTTTTTTATTTTTTTAGAAAAACCTGGTTTTGCTAACTTGGTCTCACGTTTGCAAATTTGTAACAACTCAAATGACTTGAATTGAGTTGAGATGAAAACTCAGTTTGCATGAGAAGTAACAAAGGCTCGCGTTAAGGGCGGGATTAATGTTTGGTACCTATTTTTAGGACTGCCTTGGCATAAAATTAAACTCCTTCATATTAGTAGAAGTTTCTCATGAGATTAGGTTTTGGTTTCTGGCTTCTAATTGACTTAACAGAGCCGAACCTGTTTGTGAGAACAAAAAGTCCACAGGTCACATCACTGTCATAAACTCAACACACCTTGTTACACACACAGTCAGAGCTCGGTCATTTCCTCGTTTCATTTCCTAAGACTTACAGCCATCTGTACAGGTTTGAGGAATGACTTACAGAGTGACAAGGTGACAAATCTCACAGACACGCACACACACACACACACACACACACACGAACACAAACACACACGGTATGGAGATCAGGGTGTGATCTTGGCGGTAGAGACAGATTTGTTTGCACTTCCCTCCCCTCCATTAGTACAGTTTGCATGTGGTGGAAGACAGCCTTGCTGTGTCCACGTAGAAGAAGATTCCTTCTTCACAAGTCTGCGCTTTCACACCTTCTAGTCCTTTTCTTGAGTCTGAATCAGACAAAATCTGATACTTATGGCTTTGTTTGCTATTTGTTTTGGTCTGGTTTCTCACTGCATATAATTAAATGAACAAAAAAAGCAAAATCATTTTCACTGACACTCGTGTGGGGCTGAAAACGTCCTCGTAGATCTCTTTCAATCACTGGTCAGAAATAGGACTAGGTTAAATATTTTGTATGTCTCGTATGCTGTATATTTTCTCTTTTTTATTCATCAAAATCTCCAGAACTCATGGCATTTCTGCAGCACATTTTCTACAGCTCGCAGCTCCAAAAAAAAAAAAAATGCTGCCACGCAGAATACACAGCATGCTTGATTCACTTCCTGTAGATCGAGACCAAGTCACTCAGATTCTCTCGGACGTGAGAGTGATTTTCTCACCCACCTAGGGTAGTGATGCAGCAGAAGGTTGGGGATTCAAGCCCCAGCACCACCAAGCTGCCTCTGTTGGGCCCTTGAGCAAGGCCCTTAACCCTCTCCGCTCCAGGGGCACTGTATCATGGCTGACCCTGCGCTCTGACCCCAGCTCCCTAACAAGTTGAGATATGCGAAGAAAAGAATTTCACTGTGCAGTAATGTATATGTGACAAACAAAGGCTTCTTCTTCTTCTAAAGAACCGCACCGAGGCGGAGAACACGGCGTGGTTCTGTTCAAACGGACTCGGACTAACCTTTCCAATTATTGATTTGATTCCAGACCTTCTAATCTCTTCTACAGAGAACAACTGATGAATCCACTAATCTCCGTTATGAGACTTTTCTAGCCGTTTCTTGTTTCTTGTGTCCATCTGCCTGTAGCATCTGTTTGGGTCAGGAAAGGCCAAACGGAACTGGCGCGGTAAACGGGTTATCCTTTCACGCCCCGGCAAATCAATGCTCTGCCCGCCATTATTAAATCTGAGAACATGATCATGAACCCAGTTGGACATTAAATACCAGCCGTCTGTTTCCTCCTTTCAGCACACAAATACAGTTAGTGGTTAGCGCTTGCTCTCTCAGCACGTGTTAGCGCCTGTGTTTACGGGTAAACGCAGGACCAGCGGGTTGCCATGGAGAGCACGGCTTCAGGGGGATAAAGTAAAGCAAGCTCACGGTTGCTTTGTTTTTTCTTGCCTCTTGTGCTCCGGGTCTTTCAAGTAGCCCTTGTATTTAACCGTTGTTTATGGCCTTATTGCTTTAAGAGCCCACCCCCCTCATTTTCAAGGAGATTTTACTGATTAGTGTCTGGACTAGTGTTCTGAGGTCAAAAGTACCAGAGTAATAAAAAATTGATTTATGTCTTACTTTTTTTTAAACAGCATAATCATTTATCACAGTTTTCGAAATATTATTACAATACTGCATCTAAAAGAAAACTATTATCACTAATATTAGTACTGGGTGATTCCAGAATGGTGGATTATAACTTTTTTTTTTTCTCTCTCATTTTGTTTATACATTGAATCTAAGAAAACACATGTTTAAGGATTTCCATAAATGTGTTAATCCATCTCAGGCAACAATATCTCATACAAGGAAATGATTCGCTACATGTCAAAATGAGTGATACAGTAAATAAAAAGTTCTGTTTTACCTTAATGACAAAGTTGTTATAAAATGTACAAAATGTATAAAACATTCAAAAATGTTATTTCAATAAACTGAATTATAGGATCGCCATTTCACAGAAGGATAGATTGTTTTTAAATTGGTGAAAAATAACGACCTTTAGCCCTAATCTGAGACTTAATCTAAATACCACAGACGCTCTCCAAAAATGACTGACCCCAAGCCCCGCCCACACTTCATTACTGTTACTACGTAGTTCAAACTTTTGAAAAATGTTGGCCAGATTTAACAAATTAAACTGTTACCGCATGATAGATGTTGTATTTGTCAGATTTGGCGATCTGGAAAGGTTTTAAGTAGAATCCAAAGACAAAACAGATATCCAATACATAAATAATGTTCCAGACAAACAACAACAACAACAACAACTCGGCTTGAGATAGCTAACCTAGCTAACTCATGCCTACATGGTAGAAGTGGTATTAATGTAATAAAGTCAGTTTTTTTTCAATGGCTAACTTTATGTTAGGCTCAGACATCTAAAAATTTCCATCCATGGACTATTTGCTATGCACTCCACATTTAGCTGATTACTTTCTTATTGGCTAGGCTCCACCCATGGGCGTAGCCAGATCCTTTACTATGGGGTGTCAAAGGTTCGATCTAGTCACTTTATTGGGGAATTAATTCATCTGGGCAAAATAATGATCCGCGTCCATAACAAATGGCGGATAACAAATACGACATTTGCTTGCCGTATAACAAACTACAAAAAAGTCATAGCTAACATAACACCATGCTATATCTAATAAAGTACACTAGCATTATGCATTTATTTTCATCATGTTATGCCTCCAAATAACGAATATTGTTAATGTAAAAAAGTTCGACTAGTGTTTGGCGGCTCATCTGTTTGTTTGTTGGTTGTTTCAGTGGCGTCATAGAATACTTCTCTTCCACGTTAGCTAGCTGAACTAGCTTGTCCCTGCATGCCATCACACGTGTTGACAGTCCTTGTCATTGACCAGTGATGGAATACTCTTTCAGATTTCCCAGAGATGTTGTAGAGGAAGTTGTTGTTATTTAAAACCAGCCTATCACAGTGAGAGTTACTAAGTGAGAGTTAGTCAGTTTTGCATCGCGTGACTCTCACAACCACACTGACTAATATTATATAAAGGTATAATGAAACGCACAATATCTCAGACAGGTGTATTGTGACGTTTATCGCAATATTGACGTTATATGGTCATAATGCCCCGCCCTGTTGGGACGTACAATGGAAAGCAAAGGAAAAAAGAAAACAGCTTTGTGACTGAATGCTAATGTTCCTTATATGGAAATGGAATCACACCAAACGGTGGAGGTGAGATTTCACACACGTCTTTTTTTTTCTCTTTTTTCCAGGGATGGAGACATGCCTCAGATTTTCTCATTACAGGTTTTTACTATAAAGAAAAAACAGATTTAAAAGAGGATTAAAGTCAACTTCAAATCAATTTAACAGAGAATTCATGTGGGTTTAGGTTATGAAGCTCTTTTCACGAAAGCTCACAATAGCGTGTAAACATTCATGTAGAGAGAAACCGTGATGATACATAGCCTCTCATACACACACACACACACACACACACACACACACACACACGCACACACTACAACCTTTGTTCCTGAAAGCTGTTAGGTAGCTTTTGGCTTTCACTTGATCTTCAGCAGCACACGGCCATCAAACAGAGACTGTTTGCTTTCAGGACTTTGGCCTTAAATAGTGCTATAAACTCCATGCATCAACGAGTCAGTAACATCAGCAGAGCTTCCAGATATGGTGGCGTGCAAAAGTTTGCATCCCCCATAGATTTGGAATGGAAAATGTACCTGTAAACTAAAATAGCAAAAAAATAAAAAAGTACAAAATGAACACAAACAATTTGTGGGCCTCCAAGTGATTAGAGAATACTTATACCACGTTGTACCACAGTGCTGTTGAACTCTGATTGGTCAGCAGGTGTTGATTAATTTTCTGTGACAGCAGCTCTGACAGTAGTGCAGCTGCAAATCACAGGTTTATATTAATGCGCTTGTTCTAATACGTTATCGTTTCTATAGTAACAGCTCATTCACAGGGATTTGTACGGCGGACGATCCACATAAACGATTAGAAAACGTGTAATCGTTGATATGGTGAAGTTTTATGAGAGGAGATGTTTATGTAACAATTGTGGAAGGAGTCTCCAGTCCCAGCGCCTTCTAACAGTCAGAGGTAAAGATGTGACTTAAAGTTTTCAAGACAAAGGACAAAGCTTTGCAGTTTTTTGGTAAAAAAAAAAAAAAGTTTTTTTGTTTTATTATCTTCAAGAGAAAGTAAGGGAATGAGAATGAGAATAGGAGCTAACTTGTTTCATGGACGTTCCACAACATGAAATGTAACTATAACTGGATAAAAAGTATGACGTATCATTCTTTAATAAATAAAAAAAAATATTAGTATTGTCAAATTACTGGGGTATAAGAGGAATAAAACACTTCAGGCCATTTCCTTCTAGGAAAATAATCAACTTCAGAGTGGTATAAGTAAATCTGCTTCATCACACCATCCTGTCGTTGATGATTTTCCTGTAGCAGCACGTCACAGGGCTTTTTATTCCTTACTCCGGGAAGCTAGATGTAAACTAACCAAAGTTACTACATATCTTTGTGGAATAAATAACATTATATTTTTTATTTGATTTTCTTTATTTCTTTTTTTTCCCCCACGTATTACGTACATGTGCTCATTCTTCTTCAAACTCTCACTGAGAGATCTGAGATTTTGCATCAAGCAAAACAGCAAACTATCCAAACCCTAAAACAAAATGGCGGCCTGCACATGCACAGAAAACGTTTCAGGGGATGTTATGAATGGATTTCTAACGCAACTCAGCAGAATAACGAGTAAACTGGTGTTATTGTCCTGCAGCTGTGTTTATACTGAAAAGAGCGACGCTAGATTCATGTCAGGTTCATTGCTGACACGAGTTACATCATTCCGTCTCACCTGCAGCTCATTTGAATTGCTGTGAAATGGAAATGGGGCCAGAATTGCACTCAGTCGTTGGTCACATGATCACAGTCTTTTCATTAGGCCATCTAAATGTCATGCTACTGTATTTTCAACACCTACACAACATACAGAAGTAAATCATATAAGCACGGACGCTTCATTTAACTGCCATTATGGCTGTAACTAGCTACGAGGACACCGAGGTCCGGAACTCGATTGTTTCGGAAGGTTTTTTTTACGATTTCTATGGGTTTTGCGTAACCAGCAGGCACTTCGGGGGAAACAAAGCAGTCGCTCTTCAGTTTCAGTTAAAATGAATTCTTATTAATTACTGTATGTAACACTCTCCATTTTTCATAGAATAGAATATTAATATTGTGTAGGTTTGTTCAACAAACTATCCATTTTTATGTAAATAGTGTCTAATAAACAAAACAGTGGACATTAATGGTAATAGCTCTACTCTATTGTTCTTTAATCTGAAACCAATGACGGTTTTTGAAAAATATGCAAGGAAAAACAGAGGAAATGGCCCATAAGGAATAGGTATAGGTTTCAATAAAGCGTTTATGGAAGAATAGAAGGATAACATTAAAAATGAGGAATTGTAGTCCACACTTATCAGTGTGCACAGGATCTGGGTGTAGAGTTATGGATTTGGATATAAGAGCATGTTATGAAAGCTATTATGCATTTCAATATTTGCAAAATATAGAGTGCACATACACAAACCTAGCCAAGTCATTTATTCCAGGAACCAACAAAAGATATGCACCAAAACATGTTTAAAATGATGATAATTACGCCTGAACTTGACCAGTTTCTCCCTGTTTGACTCTCTGTTTCTGAAATAGTTTGCACTGCTGCTGTAATTGTAAGCACGAGTCCTGGACATGCATCAGTACTGATCACGTGTTGTTTACTCTTCCTCGTGCAGCTAATCAACCAAACACAATTAGTAAACAACGGCGAGTGGACAATCCAGCTATTCTGACCGACTAATCCTTTCAGCTGCATAGCAAACCGCTCTACACGTCCGACGGAGTTTTAACATACAGCATAAAGCGTATAAGGCGAATCACAGGTTTATTTTAATGCGCTCATTCTAATATGTTATCGTTTCTTAAAAATGTGTGTAACTGTTGATATGGTGATGTTATTTTGTATTTATGGAAGGAGTCTCCAGTGTCAGGGGTTCGTAACAGTCAGAGGTAAAGCTGTAATTGTTCTTCAGGACAGAGGAGATTACGCTAACTTACACTAACTGGTTTTGTAGATGTTCTACCACATTAAATGTAACTATAAATGGAAAAATAGTATAATCACCAAATGCCAAATTGCGGTGGTATAAAAAGAATAAAGCGTTCCAGGGCTTGCCGGTGTAGGAAAATAATCAAGGGGGTGCAAACATTTAAAATGATATGCTGCTGTTTTTCCATTATTGATGTCTTAACATGTATTATTTGACTATTATGGTGCTTGTGATGAAGAAACTTTTGTGAAATCGTACTATTTTGTTGCTATAAATTAAATTCTCGATTTTTGTCGTACAAACTTTTGCACTCAACTGTCTATTTGTAACAATACAGATAATAATCTTGTTTGAGAAATATAATTTGATGGTTGAGGGCATTTAAAAGCAGTCCTTAGTAGAGGATTAAGATTTCCTGACCTGGTTTGAATAAATTCCACGGTTAAATCTGAGATAAAACGAATCTTACCGACTCTTCTGGTGATTCCGGATCATTGCTTGTTGAATAATATTTGATCTGATTGATCTTTATCTCAGTTACGGAGATGTCTGAGTGCGTTTGAACGTCTGCCATGGCACTGAAGGAGCTTCCTGTACCTGGAGTTATAATTGTTGCTGTGGCGCTCTGCGTCTTTGGTGAGTAAGGATAAAGATAGCCTAGCTGAAGGATAAAGCTGTATAATAAAAATAAACATGGATTTAATTAACGTGTTATAATTAGACAAGTAGACATTCAGTATGTGTTATCGTGTGTTAGGTGGAGTCGGAGGTGAGCGGGCCACACTGCAGGTGAAACAGGGAGGTTCGGCGCTGCTGAATTGCCCCCTCAGTCCTCCTGCAGAAGTTTCCTCGGCTCCGCTGCACGTAGTCGAGTGGGTCCGTCGGGATTACGACATTCCCATCCTCATCAAGTTCGGAGCACATGCACCACGCGTGCACCCCAGATATGAAGGTGAGCTTTTCAGACTTGACTAGCAAGACTAGCATAGCATTTGTCTTTGATAGAACGTGTGCTTGTGTGGAAATGTGTGCAGCGGGTAGCATGTTTTTTGGGCTAGCTTAAAATGGCTGCCACGATCTTGTTTTAGTCGGAATTAAATCGAATCCATTTCCGCAAACATTGACTACGGCAAACACACGGGAAGTGTAAGATGAAAGGATGGAAACGGTGATTATGGAGTGGATGAAGTCTGTACCAGGCGAAGATAAAAGGGCACTATGCATACTGCGAATGTGAAATGCGTGCGCACCACGGTGAACTTCGTTCCTGCGCAAAGATTGGGATAAAAATGTGTTTTTTATGTGAGTTTCAGGACGTTTTGAAATGTAGTTGAGCTGGTAATTTTGCGGAGATCTGGCAGTGCTGTACAGAAGATAAGACTTTGGTCGTTTGAATACTGTGTTGGTGTGGTCGAGTGGTGTCTTCAGTATTATGCACTCTGTCCCATATCTAGGACTCTAATTTGTGTGCATTACTGAAGATACCACTCCAAAGTTCATACTTTCCATAAGTTTGTGCCCCAAATACACTAATCTCTGAAGGATTTAGTTCAGAAACGTGAACGACCAAAGTCTTACTATCTGAGTGGATAATATACAGTGACCTGTAGTTTGTTTTTGATTTTATCATTTGTCTAAGCCACTGAGGGTCAAGAATGCTATGTAACATAATACCTCCAGCTACGAGGCTAATTGTAGACCTAAATGGGTTTTAGTGCTTTGGCAAAATCTCACAAAGCCAAAACTGCATACAAAGTAAATTCCTGAATGAAATAATGACTCAGAGAGCTTAGATTAGCAACTGAACTTAAATAAATAGCCTGATCTAGCTAGCTAATAAAGTTAAAGTTTGTAGAGATAATTAGCAAGATAGCTAAAGTTTTTGTGTGTGTGTGTGTAATAATTGTTAACATGAACCCAATCCAAAATCATTTACCCTTGGTAATATTAAAGCGATTAACTCAAACTGAATAAATAGCCTAGTCTAACTAGCTAAGAAAGTGAACGTTTGTAGAGATAATTAGCAAGATATCTTAGCTAAAATTCCTTTGTGTAATAGTTGATAACATGAACACAGTTCAGTTACCCTTTTAAAGCAGTTAACAGAACTTAAATAAATACGCCCATGTAGCTAGCTAAGAAAGGTAGATAATGTTTGTAGGAATAATTAGCAAGGTATATTAACTAAAATTTCTTTGTGTAGCAATTAATACTATGTACACGAGCTGAAATTAGTTTCCCTCGTGAAGATTAAAGCAAGATAGCTAAAGATCCTTCGAGATCACTAATACGAACACAGGGCAAAAGTTTTCTTTGTAGACATTAAAGCAATTAACAGAACTTATATAAATACCCTAATCTAGCTAGCTGATGAAGCTAGATAAGATTATAGAGATAATTAGAAAGATATCGTACCTAAAGGTTCTTCGTGTAATGATTAATACTGTGTACACAAGCTGAACTAAGTTACCCTCGGGAAGATTTAAATTCAATTAAACTTTTAAATAACTTTTACTGGCGGTTTGCATATAAAAAGTCTGTGTGAACTGTGAATTAGCTCTAAGCAAGCCTCATTGTTATGACTTATTAAGTCTCGCAGTGCTCCTGTAGCTGTTTTGCTAATCCCTACACCTTGTCGTCGTGTCACTCCTGAGCTGCTGTAACTGTACTCTTCCGTGTCCGACGGGACGTTCTCGCTTTTCCTCCATCTCATTACATCACTCTGCATTGTGTGCTCCGAGGCTGCAGCACAAAGAGTGTGTATGAATAGGATACCCGAATCAATAGGCTGCGAGCGGAGCTTGTCCTTAAAAAGGCACACAATGGCGCTAATGTGGAGGAGACGAATGGCCGCCGTGGTTACATGGGAGGCTGCAGGGTTTATAGTGCCATCGTGCCCCCTACCCAACTGGGGGGTTCGACCCTACGACCTTTCATTAGCTGAAAGAAAAATTTCATTAGCTGGCAGTGTAGCCGTGGGACGGTCTGCATCTGTCCGTCGCTCTGTTTCCAGGACGATTCAGGAAGGAATGTCATGTAGGAGGTTTAACGCTAACATCGCTAATAGTCAATGGAGCCGGCATGCTAGTTTGTACAATGAAACTATTAGAGATTGTTAGCATGGTTTATGTGTCATTGATGTTCCTTGCCTCTGGTTTCAAATGATTGCACGTGATTTTCATGTGATTTCCATTTCCTTTAAACACGGAACAATCGCTTGCTGTTCAAGACCCACAGCCTTCCAATAGGAAGTGTCGGGGCTAAATAAAGATTAAATTGTCTAGGTCTCATCCAGTTGAAGTGCACATGGTTTAAACAACGCTTCCTGTAATCTAAGATAGCCTAAATTCCTTTCTATTACAGCACGGTTGAACTCAGAAGGCGTGGATTCACTTTCTATAGCCGCACAGCCCTGACAGTACGTCTCCAGCTGTGATACGAATGAGAGCTTTATATTAATGCAGGTTTATTGAGCATTTATGGAAGGAGTCTTCAGAAGTCAGCACTTTGTAACACTTCGAGTTAAAGCCGTATGGTTTCTTTGTAACTGTAAATTTAAAAGAGAAAAAGACAGGATAACAAGTGAGAACAGGAATTAGTTTCACGGCTGCTTCACAACCTTAATCACAAGTATAAACGGTAAAAAGAAAGGAACCAAAGTGTCAGTCGTTAACAAACTTTGTTTGTGGTAAATTTTTGTGGTGTAAGAGGAATAAAGCGCTTTGGGAGCGTGCTGTTATAGGAAAATAATCAACTTTGCCTGTCGTGCTTTATTGCTTATGCATAAATCAGTGTAATTTATATTAAAATGTATATTAACGTTATATATTTTCTCATCATACAATTTATTATTTAGTATTAATACTAGAGCGCTGCTGAATTCTCAAATCTGATTGGTTTAGAATAACAGCAGCCCTGTTTATAGCTGCTATAATATTAAGTTATAACAGGAAAGAACTTGTTTCGTGGACGTTCCACAACATTACATATAACTATAGACAGATAAAAAAATACGTCTATAGACGTGTTATTCTTTACTGAATAAAAACCGTGATAATTTGTAAGGAGTTGTTTTATAAGAGGAGATACTGAGTGGTTTATTCCTCACTAAAGTAATGTGCGGTCTGCAGAAAAAGTTTAGATTGTCTTGCAAAAGCCGACAGTTGCGATTTTGTAGAAGTTCCGACAATAGTCATGAGCATAAAGAAGCACGCTTAGTGTATTTTCACCCGAAAAACATCCTATTCTAAAACTGTGAACTCTCCTCAGCATGGGAAAGAGGCCTGGATGGAAATTTACACTCGATAGTGTATTATTAACATTCCCTAACAAGGAAACTAAACACTTTCCTGATATAAAACAGGAGCAGAACAAAGATGTCTGGAAGGATTTAGGATTTGGCGTCTCCTCTAACACCGAGCTCACATTCTGTTTGAGCAACAACAAAAGATTTCGAGGGACTTTTCGCTCAGGTGGAGATCGCCGCTAACTTCCAGGAGGGTGGGATGATGAGGAGGAGGAGGAGGAGCGTGGTGTCATTTACAAGCCCTCGGGTTATAAACCTCGTCTCAGGTGGTCTAGTGTTGCGCATTGTAGTGTATCAGTGTTACTCCAGAACTCGTAGGTTATGAAAGTAGAGTCCTTCGGGCTAAAACGGTCAAAATGCGACCGGTTTCACGTTATATCAGGATGTAGTGTTGCAAAAAAAAAAAACAGCAGTTATGTGCACAATGCTGGAGTTTATGCAGGACGATTGGTTAGAAGGTGTTGATTAATTTTCTGTAACAGCGCGGCTTAAACAGGAGTCCGCGCTGTAACGCAAGTCACAGGTTTACATTAACGCGCTGGGTCTAACACGCTATCGTTTCTATAGTAACAGCTCATTCACAGGGACGTGTACGACGAGCGCTTCACATGAATGGATTAGAGAAATGTCTGTAATCTGTGATAAGGCGAAGTTTCATGCAAGGATACGTTTAAGTACCATGTTTGGAAGGAGTCTCCAGTGTCAGCGCGTTCGTAACGGTCAGTAAGGTTTCAGGACGCGGGAGTTTACGCTTTGTGCGTTCTCGGAAACGTGACATTTTAAGAAACATTTCTTATTAGCTATGAAAGAGAGAAGGAAAGAGGGGCCGGTGAAGGAGCGACCGTTTATAGCTGCTGTAACGTAAGTGAGAACAGGAACAGGCTTGTTTCACGGACGTTCCAAAACATTGAATACAGCTACTGCGTACATGGATAACATTCCTTACATATTTCAGATTCTTCATTGTCCCTTCTCAGAGTATATATCACATCAACAATAAATAAAATCATTAAAAAAAAACCCTTCTCAAATGATTAACCTTCGTAAACGGTCATGCTGTAAGTTACCAAAGCTGCCAGGTCACCTTTATTACTCATCCAATGAATTCGGCAAAACAGGAAATGATGTTTTTACTGAAAAAGTGGCTGAGTGTGTGTTTAGTATACAGAGGAGATAGATGTGGGTGTTGCAGAAAGGCTGGTAGCCGATCGCAGAGATTGGTGTCTGATGTCGCAATTCAAAATAATCGTCGCTAGAGGAGTGTAGTATAGTGCTGGCCTTCTCCGTATTCCACGTATGAACCTTAAACACGTCGCTGAAACGCTGTTTTTTTTTTGTTGTTGTTTTTATGCACCGAAGATCTGGAGCATATTCCCAGTAAACATTTAACAGACAAAGTCTAACATAAAACACATAATCTTTCTGACGTTACCATTTAATTAGCATCTCTCCTGTGCCTTGTACTAGCACACACTCTTTTACGATACACGTAGGTGTGTATTTTATAAAAGCACAGCGCCGCCGGATTCTCGATTCTGATTGGTCAGAAGGTGTTGATTCATTTTCTATAATCGCACGGCTTAAAGTCCGAGCTGTAACACAAATCACAGGTTTCTGCTAATGCGCTCGGTCTCATACGTTATCGTTTCTATAGTAACGGCTCATTCACAGGGATGTGTGTACGATGAACATAAACGGATTAATGGATGAAAAATGTGTTTATCGTTGATATGGTGAGGTTTTCTGTAAGCAGATGTTTATTTAAGATTTATGGAGGAAGTTACGTGTTGCAGTTTCTCAGTAACATGACAAGCTGTTTTTTTTTCTTATTACTTCCTTCCTTCTTTCCTTCCTTCCTTTCTTTTCTTTAGTTTCCTTTTCCTCCTTTCTTCCTTCCTTCTTTAATTTCCTACATAACCTTTGCTTTTCTTTCTTTCTTTCTTTCTTTCTTTCTTTCTTTCTTTCTCCTACCTTACCCTGTCTCTTTCCTTCCTTCCTTCTTCTTTAGTTTCCTTTTCCTCCTTTCTTCCTTCCTTCTTTCATTTTATTTCCTACATAACCTTTCTTTCTTTCTTTCTTTCTTTCTTTCTTTCTTTCTTTCTTTCTTTCTTTCTCCATTACTTCCTTCCTTCCTTTCTTTTCTTTAGTTTCCTTTTCCTCCTTTCTTCCTTCCTTCTTTAGTTTCCTACATAACGTTTGCTTTTCTTTCTTTCTTTCTTTCTTTCTTTCTTTCTTTCTTTCTTTCTTTCTTTCCCCATTCCTTCCTTCCTTCCTTCCTTTCTTTCTTTTCTTTAGTTTCCGTTTCCTCCTTTCTTCCTTCCTTCTTTAATTTCCTACATAACCTTTGCTTTTCTTTCTTTCTTCCTCTCTTTCTTTCTTTCTTTCTTCCGTACTTTCTCCTACCTTACCCTCTCTCCTTCCTTTCTTCCTTCCTTCTTCTTTAGTTTCCTTTTCCTCCTTTCTTTCTTCCTTCTTTCATTTTATTTCCTACATAACCTTTCTTTCTTTCTTTCTTTCTTTCTTTCTTTCGTTGTCTCCCCCCTTTTTCCTTCCTTGCCTCTTGTATTTTCTTTCCTGCATTACTATCATTCTTAACATTTTGACTACCATTATTCTCCTCCTTTCTTCCTTGCCTCTCTAGTTTTCCTTCCGTACTTCATTTTTGACTTTCTGTCAGTGCTGTTATTTATTTATTTTGAATTATTGTCTATTTTACTTTTTTATTTTTGACTAATGTTTGTTTCTTGCTCTGTTTTTTTTTTTTTTTTTTTTACTCCACACTATAAAGCACTTTGAGCTGCATTTTAATTTTACAGATAGTGCTATATCTATTCATAAGTTGGTTATAAGTTATACCTCCATACTGGTGTGTGTGTGTGTGTGTGTGTGTGTGTGTGTGTGTGTGTGTGTGTGTGTGTTATTTCCTCTCCACGCTGGTTCGCTTGGCTTGTCTGAACAATCGAAAGCCCACATTGTTCGTCTGTGAGTATACTCTAACAGTGCGGTGGTGGTCATTGTGCCCGAGGCTTAAGAAACACCCCCCGTGCGTTATCCGTGGTTTCCCACCCAACCCCCACGTCTGGAGTGACCGAGGCCCTGCGTCACATCTCGCTCTCTTTTCACAGCCTGCCACTGAAGCTTCCACTCTTTTAACGTGCTATGATTCAAATTTCAAATGAAAACACGGCCTTTAAACAGAACAATGGTAGCAAAGCCGATGGATAATGTGGCGCAGGACGAAACTCTACCTGCTCTCTCCCGAGCTGAAACCCGAGAGTGCGTGCACGGGAAGCACTTGCCGAGGCAGAAGAGAGAAGAGCTGGTGGATTCCCCGTTTCAGACCCCCGGGCGGTGTGACAGAAGTTTAGCAGTAATGCATGGAGGGAGTTAGTTGGAGTTTGGGACAGAACTAATCGCTTTGACGCAGGAGATTAGCCATGAAACGCTTCAGCAGCACTGTGAACATGTGCACTGTTTGAAAACGTGCTGAAATATGGCCTGCGTACGAAGACCTTCCAGTTCATGCTGCTTTGATCTCTCTGTGCGACAGAGCGGAGAACGTTGCGCTGGATTATTATTTGAGCTTCTCTCAGCGCGGCTGCAGTGTGGATGTGACACTAAACACTATACCGTATAATAATACGATGTGCATCATCATAAAACTTCTAACACATAAAATTACAAAAATCCTTCCTTCCCTCCTTCCGTCCTTGTTTCTTTAGTTTTCTTTCTTTCATCCTTCCTCCCTTCTTTCTTCCTTCATCCTTATTTTCTTTTCTTTCTTCCTTAGTTTTGTTCATTTCTTTCCTCCTTTCTTCCTTCCTTCATTGCTTCATTGGTTTTCTTTTCCTCCTTTCTTTCTTTCTTTCTTTCTTTCTTTCTTTCTTTCTTTCTGTATAGGAAGTAAGGAAACTTTCTTCCTTCCTTAGTTTCCCATATTTCCTTCCTTCTTTCTTTCCTTCCTTCCTTCCTTCCTTCCTTCCTTCTAGTTTTCTTTCCTTCCTTAGTTTTGTTCATTTCTTTCCTCCTTTCTTCCTTCCTTCATTGCTTCATTGGCTTTCTTTTCTTCCTCCTTTCTTTCTTTCTTTCTTTCTTTCGATATAGGAAGTAAGGAAACTTTCTTCCTTCCTTAGTTTCCCATATTTCCTTCCTTCTTTCCTTCCTTCCTTCCTTCTTTCTAGTTTTCTTTCCTTCCTTAGTTTTATTCATTTCTTTCCTCCTTTCTTCCTTCCTTCATTGCTTCATTGGTTTTCTTTTCTTCCTCCTTTCTTTCTTTCTTTCTTTCTTTCTTTCTTTCTTTCTGTATAGGAAGTAAGGAAACTTTCTTCCTTCCTTAGTTTCCCATATTTCCTTCTTTCTTTCTTTCCTTCCTTCCTTCCTTCCTTCCTTCTAGTTTTCTCTCCTTCCTTAGTTTTCTTTCTTCCCAAACTTCTTGCCTATCATTATTTCCCTCCGTCCTTCCGTACTTCTTTAGCATCCTTCTTTCGTTCATGTCTTTGTTTGTCTGTTCTTTATTGCTTCTTTCCATTTCTTCCTTCCTTCCTTGCTGCTTTAGATTTCTTTTTCTTTCCTCCTTTCTTCCTTACATCCTTGCTTCTTTAGTATTCTTTTTTTTTCCTTTGTTCATTCTTACTAAAGATTTTGACTATCATTGTTTCCCTCCTTCATTCCTTTTTTCCTTGCATCCTGTACCTTCCTTGCTTCTTTCTTTCTTTCTTTCTTTCTTTCTGTCCCCTTCCTCCTCACTGAGAGGTTTGTCTATAAATGCGGAAAGTATTGCTGAGTATGTAAGGGTTACGTAAGGAAAACATCATGGGACTTGCTGTTATAGGAAAATAATCAACAACAGAGTGGTGTGATGAAGGAGAAATTGAAGGAGTATTATCACCACTACAAAGTGTTTTATTCCTCTTATACCACAGCAATTTGCCAATGATTACAATAACCTCTTATTACTATGTGCTTTTTTTTATCCGTTTATGACTACGTTTAATGTTGTGGAACGTCCAGTTTAGGTCCAGCCCTATTGTGTGTTTCATGACATCACGCCTGTTAGCAAAGCAGTGAAGCATGAGTTGCTCCGGGGTCACAGCGTCTCGCCCCCGCCCCTCCCCCTCCCCCTCCCGCTCCCCGGTACCCCGCCGCCACCCTCCCCCTAAAGGATTAGAGAAATTTTTTAAATGATTTAAAAACACACCTTTTTTCAGGTATAAACAGGAAGTGAGTGTTGAAAACAGGAAGTGAGTTTTAGCTGTTTGCTGTCTGTCATTTTAAACCCCCAGATGCTCGAGTGACATAGCAACAGACCGAGTGTGTGTTTGTGCTGTGAGTTTGCAGCGTGCAGTGAAGTGTGTGTAATCGCTCGGCAACACTGTGTGTGTGTGAGTGTGTGTGTGTGTGTGTGTGTGTGTGTGTGTGTGTGTGTGTGTGTGTGCGCCCTTTTGAAGTGGTTCCCTACTGAATGAGGAAGCAGGTGGACACACAGTTGATGCCTTTGAAAACTTTTTACTTTGTTGACTTTTTTTTACTGAGCTTTAACCACATCGCTAAACTTTTACCTTTACTGCCACGTCACAGAGAGTTCATCTCTCTCTCTCTCTCTCTCTCTCTCTCTCTGTCTCTCTCTCTCTCTCTCTCTCTCTCAAAAGTGAAACTTTTTGAATACAGAATTCTTTCCTTCTTTTGTTTATATTCCCCTTCTTACTTTGCCTTCCCTCTTTTTTTATTCCTTCTTTTTCTCATTTCTTTCTTTGTCTTTCCCCTCTCCCTGTCTGGTTCTCATCTTTTTTCTCTTCCTTTCCTTTCCTTTCCTTTCCTTTTCTTTCTTTCTTTTTGACAGTCACAGAATCCTTCTTTCCTTCCTTACTTCCTTTCTATTTTCACCACCAGTCTTTATATTTCTGTTTCTCTTTTCCTTCTGTCTCATTCTCTCCATTCTCTTTATCTCTTTTTCCTTTCTCTTTATTCTTTCTCTTTCTATCTTTCCATTATATTTCTCTTTAACACTTTCTCTTTCTCTCTCTCTCTCTCTCTCTCTCTCTCTCTCTCTCCCATCTGATGACTGACGTTTTTTTAAAATATCTGTGTTTTTTCCCTCGTCACGTTCTCAGTGCGGTCGGAAGGTGAGTAATCCTGCTCTTAAGCCACTGCCTCGTTCATGTGATTTTAATCCTCGTCTCCATGGCAACTACATTCAAATCTCGATCACGGCTGCAGGTCCTTGCACTGCGTTTAACTCAGGATCACTGTTCGAGTTCGTGTGCGTGTGTGTGTGTGTGTGTGTTTATACAGAGACGGGGCAGTGTGATCAGTGTTATCCTCTAACCTCTCACTTCCTGGAGCTTTTACCCCGGCGCTGTAGACGAGTGAAGTGAAGTAAACAGGCGTGTAGCGGCGCTCTGGGCTGCTCCTGTTGTCACAGCTTGGACTCCATGGTGCATTTTGGTCCTCAGGGGTGTGGGTTAATGATTAGCGTCAGCACCTAGCATAAAAAAAAAAACTCTAGCACGGCACACCCGAGCTGTGCTTTAACACAGAGACGCTGTCCTGATTTACTTCTTCACCACACTGAGTAAAAGAGTTACAGGAAAGGAAACGAATCAACAATGCAAACAAACTTACTGTTCCCACCTCAGTGCTGATTAGTTCCCTATAACAGCACAAGTGTTTTATTCCACTTATACCGCAGCAATTTAGCCATAATGACTATTTTTATGGCTAAATGTAAGACACATTATACTTTTTATCCATTTATTGTTACATTTAATGTTGTGGAACCTCCAAGAAACATCTTAGTTCCTGTTCTCATTTATATTATAGCTCTTCATCCTTTCCTACTATCATCATTCCTTCCTTCCTTTCTTTCTTTCTTTCTTTCTTTCTTTGCAGAAAAACAGCAAAGTGTAAACTCCTCTGTCCTGAAGATGTCGGAAAACTTAAAGTTACAGCTTTTCCTCCGACTGTTACAAAGTGCTGACACTGGAGACTCCTTCCATAAAAATCTCCTTACAGAAAACTTCACCATATCAACAGTTACACACGTTTTTTTTTTTGTTTTTTTTTTAATCCTTTAAAATGGAGTGTCCACCATCACAGTCCCTGTGAGTGAGCTGTTACTATAGAGAGGATAACGAGCGCATTAATATAAACATGGGATTTGTAGCTGCACTACTGTCAGAGTTGCCGTTATAGAAAATTAATCAGCGCCTGACAACCAATCAGGGCTGAGAGTTCGTTATCGCTGTGGCGTAAACAGATTTAATGCAGCATTTCTGATGCACCTGAGCATTAAACCTGAATCCAAAATCCTAAACGCAAAGTGGACAAAAATCCACAAGCTGCACTGAGAGGTTTTAGAGAAGAGAGCGTTCCTCTTCAGTTTAGACCCGTTTAAAGGACGAGGGAATAAAAGAGGCATTGAAAAGTTGCTTTCAGTGAAAGAAATAGGAGAGAGAGAGAGAGAGAACGAGAGGAGTGAGTCAGCGAGCACGGACACTCCAGGGTGTAGTCACCTGGCAACTGTGAGATTGAATTTCAGAGCCTGCAGAAGTTTGCCTGTATGTGCGGGTGTGTGTGTGTGTGTGTGTGTGCGGGTGTGTGTGTGTTTTGAAACGTGAAACTTGCACGAGGTTTGTTGCTTTGCTTTTATGTGGCGAGTCATAAACCAGTGATGATGATAAAGAATGTATTTGATTTAATAGACCTCAGTAATGTGAAGCACATTGCAGTGTGTTTACTGTCTCACCTCAAATAACACGCCACGCCTTTAAGCGGCTCACTTTTTCCAGCACGCCTGATGTCTCATCTTTAAAGGAATCGTTTGGCCAAAAATCAAATGTACACAATGTTACACTGATGCTAAATATAGCTGAGCAGTCAAGGTGTGTTTAGAGCTCGACGCTTGATTCTGTGGTTTTGCACCGGAGATACGAGGTTAATTTCGCTAACAGACTAAGACAAGATGGTTGCTTCTTTCTTGCTTTGTTCCTTCTTTCCTTTTCTTCTTCTTTCCTTCCTTCTTTTCCAAAATTCCTTTCCTCCTTTAATTCTCTTCTTCCTTCCATTGCTTCTTTCCCTAAATTAATTCCCTTCCTTCATTCCATTCTGTGCTTCCTTTCCTTTTCCCTGTTTTCTTGTCTGTCTTATTTTGTTATTTCTTATTTGTTTCTTGTCTTCCTTCCTTCCATCCTTTCCCTCTTGTTTCCCTAAATTATTCCTGCCTTCCTTTCTACCTTCCTACCTTTCCTTGTTCCTTCCTTTTTTCCTCCCTTCTTTCCCTAAATGAATTCCCTTCCTTCGTTCCATTCTTCTTCCTCAAGATTACTTTCCTTTCGTTTCCTCCTCTTCTTCCTTCCTTCCCTTTCTCCTTATCCTAAATTAATTCCCTTTCTTCCTTTCTTTATTCCTTCCTTTCTTCTTTCCCGGAATACATTTCCCCTCCTTCCTTCTCTTCCTTCCTTCCTTCCTTCCTTCCTTCCATTTGCCACTAGGTGGTGGAGGCATCGTTTTTCTTTCTGATTGATTAAAACGTTTCCTTTAAAAGTGCAAGCGAATTAAAAACAGTGTTCTTTTTAAAACAGGGTTCTTTGGCTAAGTGAGTTCTAGCTTCCTAATAAGGTTCTGTTATTGGGTCATAAAAATGTTTCCCCCAAAGAACCCGGAGGCGTGCTAGATAGCAAGTAGTTGTCTTAGAGAGTGTGATAAGGGAGATACTGTAAGAGTTGTGTAGTGCATGTTTTAATGAGCGGGAATCTTTTCCAGGTCGGGTGTCTCTCGCCAAGGGGACGGCTCTGAGGGTGGAGGGTCTCGTCGTGGACGATGAAGGCTGGTACGAGTGCCGCATCCTTCTGCTGGACAAATCCTCAGAGGAGACGCGTAACGGCAGCTGGATGCTGCTCTCGGTCACAGGTGAGCGAAGAAATAAAACAGAACTGCAGAAATGTATAGTAATAAATAATCGCTTTCAAAAAAAAAATGAAGCTGGAGTTGTGTTGTGGTGTTTTCTACCTCCCAGCTGTTGAAGCGCTGGACTGCAGCTCGGTCCTGACACACAATAGCATTGTGTTATTAGTACAAAGCTTTTGTTATCACACATACACACACGCCCATGTTAAAAAATGAATGGGTCCTTCTTCCTCACACTGTGCACCTGTTACCTGGCTGTGCTCCGGCGATCTCAGAGAGAACCACGGCTTAAGATGTTCCTGCTCTGTTTCTCAAAGATGCGCAGATCGTAAATGAGTGCTGGATCACGCCTAACACTTTCATCCCGCCTACGTACCGCCATGCAAAGATAGTGATCAACTCCAGCAAAGATAAGAAAAACTATTTAGAATTTCATTCAGTTTTGATATTATAGTTTTTGGTACTGACAGTGCCCCCGTGCACTGCGCAAACAAGACTTCTGTGTTTACAAACGCGGACGCTTAAGCAGCATGTCCGCTATATGGCCAAAAGTATGTGGACACCTGACCATCACACCCATTTGTGCTTGTTGGAACATCCCATTCCAGATTTATTCCCTCTTCGCTGTTATAAGAAGCTCCACTCTTCCGGGAAGTCTTTCCACTAGATGTTGGAGCGCGGCTGTGGGGATTTGTGTTCATTCAGCTACGAGAGCATTAGTGAGGTCAGGCGCTGATGTTGGGATGTCGAGGAAATCTGGGGTGCAGTCGGCGTTCCAGTTCATCCCAAAGGTGTTCAGTGGGGTTGAGGTCAGGGCTCTGTGCAGGACACTCGAGTTCTTCCACTCCAACCTTCACACACCATGTCTTCATGCTTATTTTTCCAGATTCCTGAGTATGGATTATTCTGGTTTGTTTCCGCCTGCCTGCGTTCTGACCTCTGTTACGGACAATGATGACAGTTCATGGATTGCCCCTAATAAATCATACGTTTATGCAAATTTACACCTAAACGCTTGAATATGAAGTCTTCAAAGTTTAGGGTGTTTTATTTAAGTACGTACAAATGTACTTATTAGCAAAAAGTGACTCTGATTGTGACTCTGAGCTGAGAATCCTTAGGCAGCCTATGATTCTGTGTGATTATAGAACAATTGTCTTTTCTAGACGCATTTCTGTTCTATACTTTTACTACATCACTGAGGTGAGATTATCCATTGAGGCTTATGCAGCCGTGATAAACAGTGCTTCTTTACTGACTTTTAAATAAGCTCATGCTAACTCTTAAAAAGCAAAAGAAGCAGATTTGAGATGAAAAATGATACACAACGCAGGACAAACAAGCTGGTTACGCAAGGTAGCAATACATTTTTGGAACAACCTCGAACTGACTCTTGAAATCACAAAGCATGACACACGTGAAGGACATTTGCGAGGTATATAAAGTATAAACGTGATCACCAGACTGGAAAACTGGCATGTTTGTAGAAGCTAGCTAATCTGAGGAGAGCCCAGACCCCTGAGGACTTTACTTTAACCTCAGCTGCACAAGTTTGGAGATGAGAAGTTCATTATGTTATTGATCCCACTGGGGAAATTGCATAATACATGGAGAGAGAGTGTGTGTAACAGCTAGTGTCTTATTCTCAGAGGAAACATCAACCTGCAGGCTGACGTCTATGAATAACAGCTTCATTAGCAACGGTACTGATTCTGGGATTGCGGTGCCATTTAGCCATTAAAGTCTTTAAAATGAAACTTTATTGTTTATAAATTCGTCAACACTGAATCTAATAAACCTAAGGAAATGAACTCTCTCTGTTTTCTTTGCAGTTTATTTCCTGACAGGCTGCATTTTGCTCTTAAATAAGTAACAGGATTGATTTTTTAGCATAGAATTAGCACAAAATGTGGTTGACTAGCACCCCTGTTAATGGCATTAGGGCATTAAAGACAACAATTTATGCAAAATTATTTGCGCTTGTTTAATGAATAATTTACTTTCAATCTGATTTGAGTTTTAGGGTTTTAGTTTCAGAATGACCTTAATGTACATCTTAAATATCACTGAAAATAAAGAAAACAGAGTTAGCAAGAAAGTCCTGTCGATTGTAGGTTGGATCTTGTGGACACATAGCCACTGTTGTCGCTTGTGGGCGTGGCCTGTACAGCGTTTTTTACGTTTCTGCAGCCCACTGTATGATTAACATACATCACTGTTTAAAAAGTATTTAAGTTTGATCTACATGCTACATGCTAGGCTTTGTACTAGCTTTGTTTTCAGATAGATTAGCAAAGTTAGCAAGCTAACTGTACTAGCTACATATACACACCAGAGGCACCAACGATCTTTGGTACTTCCTTCCAAGCTTTATTTTTCTCAATAATGTCTCTAAAAAGTCCAGGGGGTAGAGTCAGGGACGGATTATGAGACAATGGACCCCTTGGCACAGACGCAAAGGCTGGGTTAGGGGTTAGGGGTTAAAGGTTAGAGGTTAAGGTTATAGGAGGAGTTGGATCAGGTCCAGCTCCACCCCGTGGACTTTTGGTTCTGCAACGAGGACAATCTCGAATGTATCTTCTTGTGATGGTGATGATGATGATGGTGGTGGTGATGATGACGAAGAGGATTTATTGTCCTGCGGTTTTATTTATAAATTTCTCTATTTCTTTGTACTTTCAGCCCTGCCCGTGTTCAGCGAAACTCCGCCCTCGATCACTGAAGTCTTCCTCGGCAGACCAATCACATTGAAGTGTGTTGCCCATGGCAACCCTCCTCCCACCATCAAGTGGTATAAAGATGGTGTTGTAATGAACCAGACCAGCAATGTGAAGGTGAGATATATTTAGGAGTTTTAACCTGTTGGAGAAAAAAGTGTTTTTTCCACACTTGATATAAAAAAAAGAATTGGTGTAGTATTAGTTTGAGTGATTTTTTTTTTCCATTTCGCGTCACCGTGCTGCTGAATCTGCCTGAACTGATATGTATAAATTGTGTCTCATTAGCAATGATGTAAAATTCAACATTATGCTTCTGAATGACATGAGAAGCTGGATAAAGAGGGATAATAATAAGGGGCCTAACAGACAACCTTGTGGGACACCATACTGCTAAATACTTTCCTTTATTGCTAACAAACTGGAAGTGATCAGTTAAGAAAGATCTGACCTACACAAGAAGTTCTGTGTATAAACTGACCATGTGACAAAAAGAGAACCGCAGTGAACAGCATTAAAATGTAATGGCTTAGAAATCTCAGAAAGCTGCCCTTTTAATCTGCCATTGTTTCCCGTCAAGTACAAACATTACGATATTTTCTAGAATAAAACTAAGAGAAGTTTTCTTTTCCTCAGTCCAGATGATGAACGTATTGTCAGGTAATTTATGCAGCAGGTTACAACTAAAGGGTTTCTTTTTAGGAAAAGTTTCACACACAACCCCTGTAGAAAACTAGAACTCTTAACCATCCAAAGAACCGTTGTGATAGCGTCTTTTTTAGGAGTGAACACAAGAAACATTTCAAAACATTTTATGCACAAAATCTGCCGGATCAGGATTACTGGCCTAAAATCTCGTTGCTTGTGATTCTGTATTTATTAATAGCATAGAGACATTTGTGGCTTGCATCACCAGTTTTCATTTTCCTCTCCACCAAAATTTCCATGTATGTTCTCCTCCCTTCCTGTTGTCCCCTCCCACCATCCTGACCTGTCTCTCTCTCTCTCTCTCTCTCTCTCTCTCTCTCTCCAAAGGTTCTGAACGGGAGTCTGACTTTCTCTTCTGCAAGCAGAGAGACAGCAGGACGTTACCAGTGCCAAGCCTCTAACAGCGAGGGAAATGAGATTCACACCATGCAGCTCAGGGTCAAAGGTCAGCTCCTATACTATACCCCCCCAATTAGAGATTCAGTTGTCTAGAACAGTGCTTCCCAGACAGTGTTGTGAACTTATACAGCTCTCCAGCTCATGTGTTGAGAGACCAGGTTCACTTGTGTAGAGCCTGAGTTGCCCTGCGCTTGTGTGACCAATCACTGATCGCCATTATTCAGAACGTCCAATCACTGATCGCCATTATTCCCAACATCCAATCACTGATCACCATTATTCCCAACATCCAGTCACTGATCGCCATTATTCAGAACGTCCAATCACTGATCGCCATTATTCCCAACATCCAATCACTGATCGCCATTATTCCCAACATCCAATCATTGATTGCCATTATTCCTAAAATCCAATCACTGATCGCCATTATTCAGAACGTCCAATCACTGATCGCCATTATTCCTAAAATCCAATCACTGATCGCCATTATTCCCAACATCCAATCACTGATCGCCATTATTCCCAACGTCCAATCACTGATCGCCATTATTCCCAACGTTTAATCACTGATCACCATTATTCCCAACGTCCAATCAATGATCGTCATTATTCCCAACAATCAATCACTGATCGCCATTATTCCCAACGTTTAATCACTGATCGCCATTATTCCCAACGTTTAATCACTGATCGCCATTATTCCCAACATCCAGTCACTGATCACTATTATTCCCAATGTCCAATCACTAGTCACCATTATTCCCAACATTTAATCAGTGATCACCATTATTCCCAACATTTAATCAGTGATCACCATTATTCCCAACATTTAATCACTAGTCACCATTATTCCCAACGTCCAATCACTGATTGCTATTGTTCCCAACATCCAATCACTGATTGCCATTATTCTCAACGTCGATTCATCCAATTTCTATTTTGATAAAACTTTATTCTATTCAGTGTAGGTTTAGAAAATCCTTCTTCATGTAACACATTTTGATAATGGGTTAAAGTGAAATGAAGACCCAATAACTACGTAAATTAATCGATGATATCATCTGGTAATTTCTACCGACTTTTTGAAGAGTTGGCAACTGTTCCCAGATCGTGTGCTGGTTTCTTTGCTATAACACACTCATTAGGCTACGAGAGGTTCCTGACACACACGTTGTGCTGTAATCTGAATGGCAGTGAGGTTGGACAAGTTGATACTGACATCTAGTGGTGGAGTCACGAACTGTCTGCAAATCCCAAATCATTGCAGCACTGGTCAACTAGCTAAATGAGCTTGTTTTATTTTTTTCCGAGAGAATTTAAAAACAGGACGACACTGAGTGTTTTGTCCCTTACATATTGTAACATATTTCTTTTGTTCACTTTACATTGCTCTTAAACCTTCCTGTCCCCGTCTCCTCATAACAGGTCCTCCTGCTATCCTGATCCCCCCGACGGACACCGTCCTCAACGTGTCCCATGATGCCTTGCTGCGGTGCCAGGCCGAAGCCGATCCTCCCAACATGACCTACGTGTGGATGAGAGACGGAGAGAACGTCTACCATATAGAGTGTGTCTCCAGATTTATGCCAAAACACCAGCTTGAGCACCGGCGAGACGTTTTAGTGCCACTGTTTCATCCTGATCATTTTTATGATGTGTGTTTTGTCAGATCTCTGAAGTCTCGTGTGAAGGTGATGGTAGACGGCACTCTACTCATATCCAGATTGATCCCAGGGGATTCTGGGAAATACACGTGCATGCCCACGAATGGCCTTCTGACTTCGCCCACTGCTTCGGCCACGCTTACAGTGCGACGTATGTATATATGTATCTATATGTGTGTGTGTTTTGCTGAGTTTTCCCAGTGAAAAACTCAGAGGCAAATTCAATTTTGAGCATTAAAATAATAAAACATACATAAATAATACAATGTAATAATAAATTTTATATATATATATATATATATATATATATACATTGAATATTAAATGAAATAATTCTAGCATTAAAGTGGCCATAACAATATTTTTTACTATGAAGGAAATATATGTCCAGTTTTAACTAAATAAATTATTTATATCACAGTATGTTCTTAAATTTAGGTTAAAATTTAACCACCGGGCCCATTTCAAATATTTGCATATATTTTAAAATAAGTTTTTTGAACTATTCTGATGTAGACATTGAGGTAGTGAGGTTAAATCTTGCTCTGCATTACGCTGTGGAAAAAGTAAAATCCTGAATTTCACTTTCGAGAAGATATCTCATTGGTAAATGTTTACGGTGTAAAATGGTTCTGTTTGGCCCCAAAATATGTTTGAAGAACCATCTATCCACAGGCTCTACTTCCAAAAATGCCTTTGCTCTATGGGATCCTTACTGGAATGTTTTCACCACAAATTGTTTCTGTCTACGTCCATTTTCTTTGTCCTTGGGCTTACGGTTTGAACTGTATTCTTTATCTGAGAATCCAAAAGCCAAAACAAATCTAATAAAATAACTAAACTCCGTTAACAATGTTGTTAATTAAAAAAAAAAAAGTCTAAAACCCGTCTAGGCCACTGTGTTGCCCGAGTTAACCCCTCCATCTGTAACAGACCCTGCGCAGGTGACCCAGATGCCCGAGCGGATCTTCCTCCCTACAGGAATGAAAGGAGTGATCTCCTGCCCGCTGGTTTCTGAACCCCCGCTGCTCCGAGTGGAATGGACCAAGAACGGAAAAGCGCTGGACCTCAACGCTGTGAGAGAATTTTCCCGTTTCTGACACTTCTTCTCACCAGCTAGAAAACACAGAGCACCCGAACATGACCTATATGTTAATATTAATATGCCCGTTCTAATACGTTATCATTTCTATAACAACTAGGAGCACAGGGACTTGTACAGCGGCCACTCCACGTAATCGAAGCCTAAAAATAAACATATTTAACAAAGAAAAACCATTTATGTAACATTCATGGAAGGAGTCTCCAGTGTCAGTACTTTGTCACAGTCAGAGGTAAAGCTGCAGCTTTTCTGGACAGAGGAGTTTACGCTTTGTGGTTTCCCAGTAACTGTGTTTTTTTTTTTTTTTTTTTTCTTATTTAGTTCAAATGAGTCTCAGAGAGAAGGGTTCTCCATAAATCTGTAAACAGGAAGGTCGAAAATCAAAATACAGAGACTAAAATGCGCAGAATTTACACAAGGAGGAAACAAGGAGGAAGTGAATACATTTAGGAAAGGAAGCAATAATGAAAGCAAGAGCTGAGCTCGGACCAAAACAGGAAGTAGAACACATGAGAGCCAAGATGCGATCAGGAAAGTCTGTGATGAGTTCAACACAAATCACATCAAGTGTTATGTTGTTTGGTGTTCTGAGCGTTAAATATGGTCAGTGTATTAGTAAATACAGTATCATTTTCCTATTCTCACTTCATCCAGTACCCAGGCTGGATCCTGACAGCAGACGGTTCCATCGTTATCGCCACGGCTAATGACGACGCAGTCGGCGTGTACACCTGCACGCCGTATAACAGCTACGGGACGGTGGGCCAATCAGAGCGCACCGCCGTCATCCTGCAGGTCAGAACATCATAACCGAAAAAAAGCAAGGTCATGTTCTTCATACGTCAAACACAGTAAATTTAAATCGAAAGTTTCTGTAGACGATGGAAAGTTATTCAGATTTATTACTGCAGCTTGTGGCCGCAGGACCATTCACCTCATTACAAAAGCAATCATGAAATTCAGCTCCTCGAGGCTTTAAAAGAAAACGAATACAGGAAATGAGAGCAGGTCACACAGTGCTGTAACGTGCTGAACTCTTTCAGGACCCTCCATCTCTCGCACTTGCGCCGCGTAAGGAGTACAGGGCGGAGGTGGGGAGGACGCTGATCATTCCCTGCCAGGCACACGGAGATCCTCCACCTAAAGTCACGTGGACCAAGGTAACCAGGACGTTCAGCTTATACAGGGTGGTTAGCTACTTTTACGTGCGTTTATACCACAGCGCTGTTGAACTCTCAATTCTGATTGGACAGGTGTTGATTCATTTCCTGTAACAGCAGCTCTGACGCTAGTGCAGCTGCAAATCGCAGGTTTATATTAATGCACTCGTTCTAATACGCTATCGCTTCTGTAGTAGCAGCTCATTCACAGGGACTTGTACAGCAAACGCTCCACATAAAGGGATCGAAAAGGTTACGGGGAAGTTTTCTGTAAGGAGATGTTTATTTAACATTCATGGAAGGAGTCTCCATTGTCAGTGCTTTGTAACAGAGGGAAAGATGTAAAGTTTTTTTTTGACATTTTAAGGACAGAGGAGTTTATGTTTTGCGGTTCCTTGGTAACAAGAAAGAAAGAAAGAAAGACAAAAAATAAGGAGGGAATGACATAGTAGGAAAGGAAGAAGGAGCCTCCAGTGTCAGTGCTTTGTAGCGGTCAGAGGTATAGCCGTATCTTTTCCGTAACTGTTGCGGTTTCTCAGTAACATGACAGTGAAGAACCTTGAAGAAAGAGAAGAAAAGAGTGGTGAGGGAACGACTGTTTATAGTTGCTATAACGACAGTGAGAACAGGAACTAACGTGTTTTGCACACATTCCACAGCATAAGATGTAACTATAAATGGATAAAAAGTATTATAATGTTGTTTTTTACTGCATAAACTAATTGTTGGCAAATTGCTGCTTTCTAAAACAATAATAAAACAATTCAGGATGTGAAAAATCTTCAGTTTTGGAGTGACAGTAACTCCAGAACACTCCACCCTGTCACTGATTATTTTCCTGTAACCGCATGACACGGAGTGTTTTATTCCTTATTTATTTGCCACCAGCTTTTATGTAAAAGGTCAGTAATCAGTTAACCACATAATAACCTCCGTATCATCCTCTTCATTTTTCATTGCTCTCTATCTCTGTCTGTCGTTACCTGCTACCACCTGTCTCACTCTCTTACTCTTTCTGCCACTCTTTCTTTCCCTTCCTCTCTTTTCCTTTGTCACACTCATTCTCTCCCAAACTTCCTCTTTCTTTCTCTGAATGTGACTTTTTTCTTCACCTTGCTCTCTATCTATCTTGTCATCATCTTGCTTGCATTCTTTCTCTCACCCTTGTTTTCACTCTTTCTCTCCAGCTCAGTCCCTCTGTCTCTCGCCCTCTGTACTCTGTATCAGGGAACGGTTCTCTGCTCCTTCAGTCTCTGAGTAAAGAGCATTATGGTGAGTGGGAGTGCAGTGTGACGAACCGAGTCTCCACCATCACGGCCACCACCACCATCACAGTGCTCGGTGAGGATCAACACTACAACAGTCCACACACACGCGCGCACACACACACGTGAATACACACACACAGGCGGAATGGAGATTTTTTCCTTCTCTTCTCTGTATCTTTATGCTGTTTCCTGTTCTCCTCTTTCTCTGTGTGTGTTTGTGTGTGTGTGTGTGTGTGTGTGTGTGTGTGTGTGTATCAGGCACGAGTCCCCATGCCGTGTCATCCGTGTCCGTTGAAGTCGGAGTAAACCAGGCCAATGTATCCTGGGTGCCTGGATTTGATGGAGGATATACACAAACTTTCACCGTCTGGTTAGTGTCTAGAAGATCATTATCATTTCAGTGTGTGTGTGTGTGTGTGTGTGTGTGTGTGTGTGTGTGTGTGTTCATGCTATTCTATTCTAAATACTGAGTATTTGTAATAATTATTATGTAATGACTACTACTAGCATTTCACAATCAGTAATGAGAACTACTACAAATTATATTATATTTAACAAGAAAAAAAGGATCAAAAACTGTGACTAGGCCAAATTAAACAAGTGCATTCTGTTTCTTCAAAGTTTATATGGAAATATGGAATTGGTAACTTTAAAGTGTGGTGATTTTAAGGCATTTCTAAAGGCTGATTCCTAAAAGCGTCATTGTCCTCAGTTGACATAATTCTTAAATGACATAATAAAGTGATAGATTTTTACCAGAGTCCTTTCAGTAAATCCTGTCCACTTGGCGGCCATCTTGGCGAAGCTTGTGGGCTGTTATTTTCAGTTATACAAGACCAAGCTCATGCACAGTATACTTAAATGGAGAGACCTATAAACCAGAAAGGGATCGACATGATGAAGTTTCAAACACCTATTTGAATCCAATTTTAAAATCTAACGAAAATTGCACAAATAATTCTTTTGGGTCAAAATGCACAAAAACAGCATTTTTTAAAAGTTCCTTCAGCCAGTGCACATTTTTCCTCTATAAGTAACAAAGCAAAGTGCCCTATATCTGTGCATGCATCAGTATAGGAATCTGAGGCCATTCTGTCAAAGTGATTGGCTCTTTTTATTGGAGGGGTGGGGCTTATGAAATACAGGTGCCTACTCAAACCGTCTCTGTTTTTATTAACATTAAATCTGATTTGGTCACACAGGGCCGTATTCCTGGCTGTCTAATTAAGTCCAAAGGTTCTGGCAATATTTACACAGTGAAAGTTACACATATTCAGAGTTGGGGTACGCAGCTGGGCACAGCAAATTACCTGCAAGTATTTCACACCTCCAGGGATGCCAGATTTTTCCTGAGCAGAAGTGTTTCAAGACTGGGTTCTCAGCAGCGTTTAGACCACTGCGCAAGCACTTGCCATTAAAGTTTAAGTCTGTGGTTATGTCTGAGATCTGAATACTGAGATCATAATTCATATATTAACTTGAATCTGAACACACCCCTCAGTCCACTTCTGATATATTGGTAATAATTGTGCTTGTCCTCTTTCAGGTTGAAGTGTATGTGTGCAGTTGAGGAGCAGCAGGAGTGGCGCTCGGCTCCTGGTCCATCCTCCAGCACCAGTGTGTTGGTCAGTGACCTCCTTCCCTCCACCGAATACCAGTTCAGCGTGATGGCTCGAAACAAGCTGGGCAGCGGCCCATTCAGTGACATCAGCACTGTCCGAACCATGGGTCAGAATCAGCTTTTATTACCTCTATTAACCAGCTCTAGATCTTCTTTCTCTCTGTCCTGATCCATCTGTCAGTGTTTTGCATTCTGATTTCTGCCATCTTGACTCTTGCATAACTTGTGATTATTTTTTATTTATTTTTTGCTTCCTATCCAGACGCTCTTCCTACATCGTCCAAGCTGGAGCCGCCCACGCTGCTATCCTTCAACCAGAGCTCTGAGGGTGTTTATCTACGGTGGGCAGTGCCATCGCCTCAGCAGCTACCTATCGACAGTTTCGTCCTCCAGTCACGTCTTGAGGAGGGGGAGTGGTCGACGTTGGATGACGACATCAGTGCGAATAAGAGTGAAATACTTGTTCAGGGATTACAAAAGGTATTGTTTTTTTTTGTTTTAGATCTTACTGAAGCAGTTTGTCTTGCAAATGCAAAAATATCAATCCTTATCCTTTACTCAAGTGACTCTGCCCCCTGTGTTAAGATCATACATGTCTCAGGAATTTCCGTTTAAGGAAAAGTTGGGGGTGAAGCTAATTTCCACGCCTGAAAGATCAAATCAAAACAGAATGCTTGGAATGAAGCAACAAGTCACATCTATTGCACAGCAATATCAGCATTGTTACATGTAGTTTGTAAGGTATTTTTTAAGGGTAAATTCTGTATGTTGACATATTTCCAGTCAAGCATACTGAAATACTTGACTGATTTACATAACAGCCAATAGCATTCAAGATATGCCACGCCATGCCGAATCTAAACACACTTGCGCAGCAAACTACGTAAATATCAGATGTGGAAGGTTTTTCACCGCCACCTTCACCCACTTCACCCACATGCCTGTCCACTTTAACCAGGACAATATCCTAGCAATGTGTTTTTGGAGTTATGCCATACAGTTTTGCATCAGCACAGATTATCATGGAGAGCTGCAGGGTCGTCACCGGGATGCGTCTGAGTGGTAGATAATATGACATTACTGACTCTACTAATGGAGACGGTGTATAAAGACACTGTTCTCCATCAGTCTGAAGTAGCGACATTCTGGCATTGAACGGCTCCACGTTTGTAGAACACCTCCGTTATGTCACATAACTCACAACTCACACAAACTCCACCCTCTTCCAAACATATCTCCAACCATTTATCCTCCACCACGTGATGGTCGGAAAAGGAAAGACACACAGCCGAAAACATACTAGCGAAGCGTTTATTGTTAATGAGCCGCTACTGTAGAGCAAGACATTCCCCCGGGGGTGGGGTATGTACATTTTATAGAGTATTTAATTGGAAAAACACAAGACTAGTACAAGGTGAGTAATCAAAAGTGTAATCGTTTTCCTGGAAATTACGTACTTTAAAATGAAAACATGAATATCTCCAAACCAATTTTTGTATTTTGTAAGAGACAGCTCTGAAACAACAAAATTTGACATCAGGGGCATGTTCAACATTACAAACTGTACCTTTAAAGCCACAGTTACATCACACTATTGAGTACGATAATACTGATTTCAAACTCCATTCTCAGACATTCTCCATCTGTGATTTTCCATTCGGTGATATTTCAATAAACGTCATTCCAATGTCTTGCCTTTCTTCTTTCTCTGTCTGACATTCTGCAGAACTGCAACTATGAGCTAAGACTCCTGTCTCGCCGTGGAGAGCAGTTGAGCATGCCCAGTCACTCGATCAATGTCTCCACTCTGGGTCAGTGCCTAAGCCTCGCTCCACTTTCCTTCCTACTGCTCTGGTTATTCCATTTAGGCCCATATCTGTTTGTATTATCCTCGTAAATCATCCATTGTTCTGTTTTTGATGGCAGTGTGATGGAAATTAAAAAACTTGGAAAATGGAAAAACTTTTTATTTTGCAGTCGTGGACATGCATCCTTCAAGTTCACGCCTCCCAGGAGTGGACCCCCAGCCACTATGGGCTGGAGTCGTGATTGGAATGGGTGTCCTGTGCCTTTTGCTTCTTATTGTTTTGGTCACAGTGTGTTTAATTGGCCGTAAAAGAAGCCGGCGACACAGGAAGATGATGCGGGGTAAAGAAACTATGCTTTGCTTTTTGAAACCATGAAAAAATGAATGTCTTATAGAGTCCTTCCCAGCTCATTAAACAGCACTCAGTTCCTGTTCAGAAAAAAAAATATAAAGTAATTCTTCCCCCAATTTTCATTTCATCGTGTCATTCATTTCCATTGTCTCGTGCCTTTGCTTTTTTTCAGATCACCCCCCTGCTCCATCTAGGAAGTAAGTGTGTTTTATCTGTCTTGTATGATTTACTTCATGGTTAAAGACAGTCAGTCAATTTTGTGACAGGAAACTGTGTAAATTAGATAAAATTATTTACCAACCCCCTGGAAGCCCCTTCCTCTCATCTCACATTAGTAACATTTTTGCCAAAGCTCTCATCTTGACTTGATGGTCCTGCTTGAATTATACATTGATGTGGCACTTTTGCCTTCTGTCACAGTAAATGGATGGAAGATGTTTATTAGTGTTATTGGTTCATTAACCATTATTCCTCTTTGGGGTTGGCCAGATGTTATACTTTTGTTTGTTAGCACTAAGTCCTAAATAATGGGGTAATAGTGGGAGAGTAATCTAAAAATATTACCAAATCAAAGATGACTTGATATTTTTCTAATTCAGTTGTTATCTTTTATATTATCTTTCAATCACTCATTCTTCACATCTTCTATCTCCCTCAGAGCTGGCTCAGCCCCTGACAGCCCTGACAGTGTACTAAAACAGAAGCTCCTCCCCCTTCGCCCACTGTCCAGCTCCTCCTCCTCCTCAGACCACTCCTCCTTGGACAAATCCAACCGCAACGATTGTCCTGACCAGAAACAGCACCAGCTCCCCCGTACCCAACCCCCTTCCCAGGGTTCAGTACCTGAGAATCACCTCCGTCGTGCCTCCACTGTAGAGCTAATTCACCGTGGGCCAGATGGCCGATTCATGCTTGAGCCTTATGAAGAACTTGGCACTTCAGATTATGCTCCATCCAAGCATGAAATGTCAAGGCAAGGCTTTTCCCATTCACCTGAGCGGCCTGGTGATGCCACACTTCGTAAATCGCAATCTTTGCGCTCTTACAGGAGTGAAAGAAGGCATCCTCCTTTCGTCCTTTCTGTGGACATGCCCTCTTGTGGATTGGACATTTCTCCTTCTGGCAGGGCGCAAACGTTGCCCAGCTATGGCTGCTACTCTGTGTCTCTGGGACAGGAGATCTCAAATAGGTCGAGTCTGTCCTCCGAGACCAGTGGTTCAGTTCTCTGCTCACCATCGGACAACTGTTCAACGTTAAAGCGTGGCGACACTCATTCCACAGCCAGCACACTTGTTCTGCAAATGGAGCATGAAAGAGAACAAGGCAACCTTAACCGCTGTCTTAGGCTGGCCCGAGAGAGAGAGGAACTGGAGCGAGAGTTGCGTAAGTACACTCTGGATCGGAACTTTGAAGTCAAGAGAGGTGGGTCACTCCGAGTGGAGTGCAAGAGGGAAATTGAAGATAATGTGGAAACAGCCTGGAAAAGCAGAGGAACAGGATCTTTGCATGTCACGCAACTGTCTGACAGAGGGCAGTGTCTATCCAGTAACACTATTAATCCAAGAGTAAGAGCTTCCTCTTGTATTCCGTGGGAGGCCGGATATATAATGTCTCCCAGTAATCTTGTACAAGCACCGAATTGCCACGAAAGGACTTCTGAGTGCCTGAAGGACTCTCATTTAAACCAAATGTCAAACCACAGGAGGTCTAAAAGTCTAGAGCGAGGGGAGCACCAAAGATCACGTGTTAAAGATCAGCGGCGAAGGCGAACCATGACAGAAGGTGCCCCTGTCAATTTTAATAATAAACCTTTAGACCCAACGTTGGAAAGATCTCATTATAGCGTGGATGGCAGCCTGAAGAATCCTGGAGTCTACAGTCGCAGTCAGCAACATATTTTCCCAAGAACGAGTCACTTAGGAGATACACAGCAAGAAGGAAAAGCAGAGAAGAGCAGACGGCAGGCTGGCTGTGCAACTGATTATGTGGAGATGTGTGTGGATGAGCCAGAGATACAGGCTCAAACTCCCCTAACAAGGTTCATGCCGCGGTCCATGGATTCTCAGAGACCCAGTTTATATCAGCTGCAGAAGGAGACAGAAAGACAATCAGGGTACAAAACCATTCAGAGAGGCTTGAGAAGAGACCTGGAGAGGATGAGCAGTGGGTCAAGCAGGACCCTTCCTTCAAAACATCGACAAAGACCAGCTTTCCAGAATGGTCTTAGTGGGGGTTCCCAAGATATAAATCACCACAAAAGTGCCCCTAGTTTGGATGATAAAATATACAGTGAGCAATTCCTGCCCCCTGATGCTTGGATTGACTCGCTAAGCATGGGGCAAAATTCCTCCGTGTCTCCTTTTCCAAGTGGAGAGGGGAACCGGATGACACAGAGTCAAGAAACTGAAACATGTGCACCTTCAGAAATTCAGCATCAAGAATCCCATCATCTGCAGGACTCTAATAGTGCCTCTACTGCTGACCAAGGCTGTCAGCGCCACAGTCCGCCTTCCATTCCTTTAGAGGATTCCAGCTGGCCTCCAATGCATTGCTACTCCCCAGAACCCGAGGGAAGTTGCCGGAGCTATGCCAGCCATAGCAGTGGCAGAGGAAGTCTGGATCAGCCGAGCAGCAGGCAGTCTCTGTCTTTTAGCCCCCCTCTAAACAGCTCCCTAGAGATCCCTGAGGAGAGCGATAGAGATGAGGCTGGCCAGCGCTCGCTGCAGGAATGGTGAGATATACCTGCTTCAATCTCAATTTCCTTGTCAATGATTATTTTATTATCTATAAGCTAGAGTTTTTCTAGCTTAGAGATATAAAGGGGGTGGCATTGAACCAGCTGATTGAATCAAGTGTGTTAAATAAAAGAAACTCAACATTATGCATTGTCAATAATGTCTTACAATAATGTGCTGGAATCCCACTGATATCCAGAATATCAGTATATGAACAGAGTACAGATAAACTTCCTTTCTTTTAGAGTGTTAACTTAAAATTAACATAAAACTTCATGTAATCTTTTAAATTTTTTGTCATCTAATTGCCAGAGTTTCTTTTTAAATCATACGCAATTTTCTCATAATATAGCTGTAGCCAAGTCTCCCTTGCTAGCTGGTTCTCTCCTGTCGCATAACAACTACCAGCGGTGTAGACCACAGGTTCCAAACCATAATCCTGGTCCTGAAGAACCTCCTTTCCTTTACATTTGAATATTTTCCGTGCAAAGTGGGGTTCGGTGACCTCTAGGGCTCTGTGAAGCATAGCCAGGGGGTTCTGTGAAATTTTGTTACAGTGGTGGAAATCACAACCCACCATTATCAAACGTAGTATATTTCATATAGTATAGTTATTAGCCAATTTGACTGGTCACATAAATTGTGGAATTTATTTCACAGTTAAAGGGGTCCCCTGATTGGCTAGTGTCACTCTGATCGGCATGAGAGAGAAGAAAGCCCTTCCACCCAGATAGCAGGAAGTTCCATGTCTATGGCATTGTCAGAATCCAAACTGCAAACTCCCAATGATGCCAGGGTTTTACCACTCATGAGCAATTCCTGATCTTTACAGAGATATTCTGACATGGGACATATACGTTTATAGTTTTGCGTTCACAATGTGTGCTGAAATGGAAACAAACAAACAAAAGAAAAACTATATATTTAAAACTATATCTCCAGCTCCAGGAGAGATTCTGTTGATGAGAACTACGAGTGGGACTCACACTACGTCTCCATGAACTCTAATGACCTGAAAACGTCAATCAGCACGGTCTGCCTGCAGGGGGAGATCCTGAACAAGGGAAGACGGAGGAGTGCTGTGAACGACAGCAGGCTGGCCTTAAAGCAAGAAAAGAGAGGTAGGGGAAATCTGTTGAATCAGAGACATTTGAAGTGTTCTCCTAAATGTTCTCCCAGTTGAAAAACCTTTCTGTTTGAATCCCATGTTATGTAAGGAATCAAACATTTGTGGAGGGAGTTCAGTTACCATCATGAAGTTGTTTATTTTACTATAACAGCACATCCTAGAGTGTTTTATTCCTCTTATACCACATCAAAACCACAAAGCGTAAACTCCTCTGTCCTGAAGATGTCGGAAAACATAAAATTACAGCTTCACCTCTGACTGTTTAAAAAGGCGCTGACACTGGAGACTCCTTCCATAAATGTTAAATAAACATCCCGTTACAGAAAACTTCACTATATCAATGATTACACATGTTTTTAAATCTGTTTCTGTGGTGCGTCCATCATATAAGTCCCTGTGAATGAGCTGTTACTATAGAAACGGTAATATATTAGAATGAGCACATTAATGTAAACTAGCTGGCTACTCTCTGAATTAATCAACACCTTATAACCAAACAGAATTGAGAATTCAACAGTTCTTTTTTTTTTTTTATATAAACGTGTGTGTTTGCAGGTCTGTATCGCTCGGTTAGCATTTTGCCCCCCAGCTGTGAAGAGTCTCTCCTGGAGCGGGAAATTCAGCATGGCTCCATGTGCTACCCCGACCCTAATCCTGATGCTGATGCTGTGCTATTCTGAGTCTTAATGGTAAGGACATTTACACTATGTTCACACTAGCAAGCAACAACGTGACAGGCGATCATTCAATTTCTGTGCATGTGCCTGATGTGAAGCCATGATTTCACCAATAGTGTGACAAGTGTGACATTTGAAGTGAGATTTTCTCAGTTCTATGAAAATTAAGTTGACGCATTAATGCAACAAATCCGAATGATTGGCTGGAACGATTTCTCTGACCAATCCTCTGGTGTGTGTGGTCCTACATTTCTTCAGTTCCCCACTCAAAACTTTAGTTCCTACCTGCAATTTTCCATTTACTAATTGAAAGAAACCTCACAACCATGGTTTCATCTTATCCTGTCATATGCCATCTCTCATTAATTGTATATAGTGATGTTATATAGAAAAATAAAGCATGGAAGGACGTAGCAGAGATTGTTGGTGTTTCCAGTAAGTGTACATAGCTAGGACGGTTAGCTTGCTCTGCTAATCTAATCTGAAAATGAAGCTAGTATGAAGCTGTGCACGAATCTGTAGGCTATACATTTACAGCCTCTCATCAGAAATAAAAATATGCCAGCGTACGTCCACAGGAGACAAACAACGAGTGATACAAGAGACTTGTCACTTGCTAGTGTGAATGTAGGGTCCCATACACTGTCTACAAAGTGTGCGTGGCTGTGTGTGTTTGTCTATGCAGATAATAAATAAGAAATGTGAGAATTGTCTTCGCTACCAACAGTAATATTGTGTTAGACACGTGATTATACTGAAGCATAACTATGCATATTACATTCTCAGATGGAATAGCTCTATTTAATATTTTAATACTTCAATATTGAATTTTACCCAGCGCTAACTCCAATGCATATTTGATACTGTTATCTAACACACTACAGTGTTCAATTCTCTTTCTGTGTAAAACAGGATCCTCTGCACCAAACACGTTGGACCAGAGAGCAAAGATCTTGTCGTCACACACCTTGAAACACGAGAGACTTGATGAGAAATCAACAAAGCAAAACAGAACCAAGATGCAGAACTTGATTTTTACCAGTTTTTGCTCTCAGTGTTCAAAGAGTTTCCTCACCACAGATAAGCAGTAAAAAATGTTCGCTTTCCGTTCCGCTTTATGCGACTTTAACGCCTGTTAGGAGGAAATATGCAAATGAAGACAGCCTGATATTTTCCTGGACAAGTCCAGCAGTCATGATATCTCCAGTGACATTTGGATTCAGGATAATTTCACCATGGAATTGAGAAGAGCGACTCTGATTGGTTGCACTCCCCACACTCAAAGGATGAAGGAAATGAATCCCTCGTTTCATCACTCGTCCGAGATTACACCGAGGAGGAAAGTGACTCAAGAACCTGCTCTAAATAGGCTGCTCTGCTCTTTCGGCACTGTGATTCACACTTCCTGTATCTGCGAATGATTAAAAAAAAAAAAAGTTTATGCCAAGGATAGATCAGGTCTAAATCGAGGAAGGTCGCCAGTCCAGATGGTCAGAATCGGGTATTTTTGAGTGTTTCAGATGCAGTGTGAAGCAAACTTTCTGCATGGTGGTTAGCTGTGGACATCGATATCGATCTGTGCTCGGAGACAGAGCAGTGCGATTAAAGGCCTGGTCAGTTATGAGGAAAAGTTATAAAGTGAAAGCTTTCTTTTTGCACTCATTGCCTTTGAGAATAACAGACGAGAGGATGTGAACTGGGATTGGTGCTCTGAGGGCGTAAGAGGTGATCCATTATATAATGTGAAAATGGCTTGTTGGAAGGAAGGGTTTGCTTTTTCAAAACAAAACAAAAAAAACTTACATGAAGGATTAGAGTGAAAAGGACAACCAAGATCAGACTTAAGTGTTTACTTAACATTTTTTACTCAACATGAATATATTCACTTTATTTTTCAAATTTGCTTTCAAGTACATTAAGGCTCATTTATCAAACCATATAGGAATAGATTTATTTGTAAATTATTTGCAGGGACATTTACACAAGAAATGTGGTTTCATTGTATACTGTATCATTTGTTTATGTATAAGTTTATGTATAATGAGACTCATTAATGGGAACCTCGACTGATTTGTCAGAATTGTCAGTGCGATTTTACATATGGATTACGCGATCAAGTTTAAATCACTTATTTATTTAAATTCCACACCAATTTAATGAATATTTAGTGAAAATCAGTTGCTTGACTTGATAGCAAACATCTATAAATTAATACTAGCCATTCAATTAAAACATAAGTAATGGGGCCTTTAAAAAAAGAGGCGGAGTTAGTGTGTGTCTGTGGTAGCTGAAGCGCTGCAATGGCTGAGCTGCATTATTGGATTTAGAAGATTTAGTGCATGCCGCACTTAGGAGGCTCTCTTCTACTGTTTAGTCAGCATCTTGACGCTCTCTGTGAGGTTTGCATTTTATGGCGTTTTGTGGGCGTGGCTGAATGTAAATGTGGCTTGAATGCGCTCCATAATTTGCAGACGATTGGTGGTTATCAACAAACGCACATGAGCACAAAGAATGTCAGCGTTATTCTGTATATTCTTGTAAATCTGGTGGGAATATTTAGTTCCGGTATTTAGTTCCAATATTTAGTTGGCCTACAAAAAGAACGATTGATAAATGAGGCCCACTGTGCGATGAGCCCTGAACAGCAATTTAAAAAAAGAACAGCAATTTAAAAAAGTTAGTGAAAGCACACAGTTTGCCAGACATAATTCTTTTATAAGGACACAGGATGTGGAACAGTGCATTAAATGTCAGCTTAGTTTCCAGGGGAACACACACACACACACACACACACACACACACACACACACACACACACACACACTCCTTTAAACTCTGTGGAGTGTATAGATCTGCACCGAGAGCAAAGAGCAAAGCACGAAATGTCTCTGGTGGTATCATCGATATCTCGATTGCAGCGGTCATTAAAGTAGCCACACCAATCGCAATTTTTTTTTTTATTATTATTTTAACTTAAGAAGCCTGGAAAGAGATGGAGCGGTACGACTTAAAACATACAATAGGTGGAACATTACATATATAGAATATATTGCTCAGTTATCATTGACTGTAATGTATCATATAGTGCAGCGTTTTCCAAAACCGTCCTCTGGGATTCCAGATCCAAAATTTTCTGTTCATCTGTTTTCAGCACCCGAAAGCTAAAAATGAGCAGAAGCATGGAGTGATTTGGGAAACGCAGACGAGCCTCAGCAAGTTGCTGAAACAGAGTCATTTGTCTTTCAGGGTTTTGTATAAGAGAGGATTAAGTATAATTACACATTGTAGGATTTCACAGTCGGTAATCTTATTTGAAAGCTTCTGCCACTGTAAAAAAAAAAAAAAAAAAGAGTAAAAAACAATCTGACAGTTTCCATTTTTTTGTAATAATTGTAGCTCACTCTGTTATGTAGCATTGAAAATTAAGATTAAAGAAAAGCCTGAAGACAATCAAAGACAAAATGATAGACATCTTCAGCCTAGTCATTATTTTTATCCTGGTTCATAACTTTTTTTTAAAACGCTTTTCTTTCTTTCTTTCTTTCTTTCTTTCTTTTTTTTAAAACCCGCCACCATTATCACTCCGCATTATCACTCCACAGACCTCGTTAGCAATTTTTTTGGACTGTTAAAGCCAGAGAAAGAAGAAAAGAAAGGGAATAAATAGAAGAGAAAGAACGAATGAATGAACAAAAAGAAATGAGAAGAAATTTTAGTGGTAGTGTCCATCAAGAAGTCAAACACAATCATGGAAAAATCTCTAGACTGCACAGGCTACGTGAACAGATTAGGCATCTAGGCTATTAGCTTTTCATTCCCAGTTATTTTTTTTTTCTTTACTTCACTCATCTAACAACCAGAGAAATAAACCTTCCTATCAACTTTCGCAAAAAAGCAAACCTTTAATCTTTGTTTAAACATAAACATGCTACAGTTAGTTCACGTATTTCTCAATAGTGCTAAAAACAACTTGACGCTAATTGTTTTCGAAACTTCCCGCCTCCTGCGCTACTCGCATGACCCCAAGATGCGCTCTTCCTTTTTTTTATTAGCCAGAATAATCAGCTTGAACAGATGCTAGACAATCGCCAGAATCAGCGTGTGGAAAAAAATGACATACTGTAAATAAGCAAAATACAGCGGAGTGTAGAAAAAAAACTCTAACGCTAGACAGTCGCTTGGGATTTATACGTGAAAAAAAATGAAGCCGCTAGCTCAAAGAGCTCACCGCTGAAATGTTAGCCAAAGACTTCCTGTCTTTTTGTCGATGCCGTAAATACGATGCTTCATCACCAGACACGTTATAAGGAAAACACACTTATCATAAACGCGACAGATATTAAAAACGTGTCCTTTCTGTTATTCGCAAATGGTTTTTTTTGTGTTTTCATGTTTTTTTTAACATAATGATTATTCCGTATTTATTGGAGTTTCCTCTTATTCGGTTCTGAGCAGGGGAAATACGAACAAATAAACTAGCCAAGAAAATTTCCTGTCTTCAAAAACCGTATGTTTTTCTAGCAGCTATGCTGAACCTGAACGCTGTGCTTGCTTCTGAAATCCTGCGACGGGAATCGGTAATACGGCCGCCTGATTAAGCGGATCCTGTAATCCTGTCCTTTAAAAATTCACAGCAGCACCTTCAATTCATGAAATGAGAAATGATGTGTAAAATGAGGTTCATGAGCTACGTTACCTACACTGCAGACAGCGTACAATTGTTTTATTCTGTTTTTTTTTTATGGTAAATTAGGTACACGATGCACGCTTGCTTCAGACCAACTGTGATCAACGTTTACGCTAAATCAGGAGAGTTAATGAAGTGTCACATTTCCATCCAGCTTTATTTTCTAACAGACACTGAAAATTAGTCACGGATGGGAACAGACTTAAACTGCGTTTCTCAGCGTTTATTAAAGCCATTTCTTGTTTGTATGTAACGCACCAAACCATGAAAGCCATACTGAAATGCATTTTACACTATTCTCAATTCTGATTGGTCAGAGGGCGTTGATTCATTTTCTATAACAGCGCTCATTCTAACATGTTATCGTTTCTATGGTAACAGCTCATTCACAGGCATTGATGCTCCACATAAAAGTGTGTAAACGTCGATATGTAAAGTTTTCTGTACGGAGGCGTTTCTTTAACGTTTGGGGAAGGAGTCTCCAGTGTCAGCGCTTTGTAACAGTCAGAGTTAGCATCGTAACTTTTCCAACATCTTCAGAACAGAGAAGTTTATGCTTTGTGCTTACGACTGTTTATAGCTGCTCTAACATAAGTGACAGCAGGAACTAAGTAGATTTCTTCACTGCGTAACCTACAACCGCTTTAACCGACGCTTTATTCTACTACGACCAAAGTGTGAAGGAAGGACGCACACAACGACGCACATTTGTTACACATGCTCTATTTTGCTAATGATATTTTTGTACACTACTGTTCATGCGATCGTGTTGAAAGCTCAGTTCACGTGAGCTTCATTTTTTTTTTTTTATTTTACATTTCTTTGCCACCATGAAATGTAAATATTCTTATATGTAAATGTTTATGTAGCTGATCGACTACCACATGTTGTCTATCCAAATTTTAGAGTATTTTTCTAGAGCAGTTTTTTTTTTTCTTATTTCTCTTTAAAAAGC